>QXTE01000089.1:4959640-5058552 GCA_003942145.1 Platysternon megacephalum
GGGGGTGGTTTGCAAAAAAAAACAAAAAACAACCTCCCACAAATTCTGCTTCTTTGTTGAAAATTGAGGTTTTGAAGTTTAATATGTTTTGTACCATAGCTGAAAAAATTCACAAGCATGTAATCCATACTCCTCCTCTGTTTGATATTAGAAAAAAATAACTAGATTTAAGCAACAGTAATCTGCACAGTACCTGTGCACAATCCTACAAAACCTGTACCTGAATGTATGAATTCCAAATGGTTGGAAATACAGATTCTGCTTTATCACCTCAAATTTCCTGTGGGCCAATACTTTGTTACACTATTTCCTAAATCTACATATTAAGTCTTAAAAAAATCCACAAAAAAACTGCGTTCAGTTACATTTCTGTTACAAATCCATAAAAAGCAAAGAAAACCTCAAAGGTGGCACTGTTGGGTGCCTCCTTAACATTATTGTCTATGTCCCAATGACGAGGTATTGGAGATATTCCTTTACCTGTGAGTTTCCTTATTTTTGTGAGTGTCTCTCACACCCAAACTCAGAAAAGTACATGGATTGATTTGTGGTGTCTTTTTTTAGGTTCACCTAAATAATTACAGTAGTGACCCAAGTTAGAGTCATAGAGGTTAAGGCTAGAAGGGACCACCAGATCATCTAGTCTGACCTCCTGCATTTCACAGGCCAACACCACCAAGCACTTGAACACTAAACCCAACAATTGAAATTAGAGCAAAGTATTATAGCCCACAGGTTACTACACTACTATGTGCCACAGGCAAAGTATAGGAGGGACTTAGGTGCCCGAGTGCTGGAGGCCCCTGCAATGGCAGGGGAATAATTAGGTGAGATATACCCAGATTATCCTGGCAAGTTATTTGCAACAACACACCGCAGAAGAAGTGGTTTTGGGTTTTTTTAGTGCCACATGACATACAATACTGATATTTTGATTTATACTCTTTTAGCCAGAATATTTATTTTCATGGAATATGGAAATTAATTTCATGTCAGTTCATGTTAATAAGATGGATATAATGTTGGGCCCAACACATGTTCTCAGTAGTAACCGTGCAGAAACATTTTGGTCTGTATCTTGTCTGTAGTAAACTGTAAATTTGAAATCATGGTTGCACAGAGTCAAAAAGAACTGTATTACAGAATTCAGTACAATTCACATTACTTTTAGGGCCAGTTTCATAATTAGCTGCAATTGCAGCTAATTGCAATTAATTAGTAATGAAAACTTTCAGAACCACACTGCTTTTAACCGACTAAATAACATAATAATATGCCCTTTTGTGTGACTGACCCCTGCCACTAATTTCTATTAAAATCTATTTCCAATCTATTTGGAAAGTAAAAGGAACAAAAGGAAAGGTCTTTAGAATGAAGGAAACACAATATCATTCCAACAACACAGTCAAATCATCCGTGAAGATCTATAGACAGTCTTACCACAAGAAAATGAGTTTCCACTCGCATTTTGTCTTTGTAATGAAAGCCATCAAGCTCACACAAGAGAATGTGCTTTATTGGAATGACCTAGCTGATAGAGAAGTTGCCTTTGCACCAAGTTCTTTGATGGCCTGCTCATATAGACTTAATGGCTTAGATTCTATAGCTGTACTGTAAAGTGGGTGTAGACAGGTCAAATTTCATCCAGAAAGGATACATATCAAAACTGGAATTCTGTAGACATTAGGTGCAATAAGCAATCAGTGTAGCAAGCTCTGAGGTATCCTACACACTATGTGCAATTCAGTGAGTGACAAGTGAAAATCAAAGTAAACACTGAGCAGGAGAACTAAGAATTTAAACAGGCTGCAGGCTACCATGGTTATATATGTTGTTTGAGTTATTGGCAGGTAACTGGATCAGTAACAAGTTGCCAATGCTATCCCAATTATGTTATTGCAGACAAGGCCCCCTGAGGCAAGGTCATGCTAGTATCTAAACAGAGTAATGGGCTGCTCCCAAAGGCATGAGCAAGAAGCAGTTCAGGCCCAAATGTGGAAAAAGAAGGCAATCCTAGAAAAAGACATGGTAGGGAAATTCAGGTGACAGACTTACACGCATATCATAAACAAATTCACAGTAATTCCTATGCATAAGGGTGCTTGGGATACTGTTTAACTCATTTAGAATAGCAACAGGTCTACTTGATTTTAGAGAGGACTGTTTTGCATGCTTTTCCCCCAGGGTGGACCATCGCATAGGGTGACCAGACAGCAAGTGTGAAAAATCGGGACAGGGGGTGAGGGGTAATAGGAGCCTATATAAGAAAAAGACCCAAAAATCGGGACTGTCCCTATAAAATCGGGACATCTGGTCACCCTACCATCGCAGCACAGCTTTAAACCAGTTTTATATGGAACTAGCAATGAGCCCAAGTTGGATCCTCAAATCCAAACTTCTCCAATCCTGAATTTGGGAGGGAGATTTAAATCCAAATACTTAGATTTTATCCCACCCTTACACTTTGGTTTATTTTATCCCACCCTTACACTTTGGTGGATTTTATCCCACCCTTACACTTTGGTTTATTGCTGTTAGTGATTTACAAGCTGGAAAGAACCTCATAATATTCACAGATTCGTTGCCTCCAAAGAAACAGTACACCTTAACTTACGAGTTCCACCTTAGATCACTGCTCTGCTTAACACACAGCACTTAGATACGTTTATAGAGAAATCAAGCCTATGCTTATTTAAGCAAGCATAGAGAGATTCAAGTAGTAGCAAGTAAAATTATTGGAAAGAAATGGTAGCCTATAAACTAAAACCATGACACGCATTCTAGAGCCTAGACTTAATTTACAAGATACCCTCATGTCTTGTAGAGCATTGTTCATCCAAAATCCTTGCAACGCTTTACAGCCAGCTTGGCTGTGACCCTCCTTTCATGCAACAAGCGCAATGTCAATTGTCTCCTCTAGGTGAAGGAGCCAGTATCTCACTTCGCACTCCAAGAGATATGAAAACTATCTTCTGCCCCTATTCATAAAAAGGACACCACCTGCTGTTTGTTTATTTCTGTAGATTTTCTCTTATGGATTTCACAATCTCTTCTTTTTCGTGTGCTTCAGTACACAAACATGTATAAATTGTGAGGCATACAATACACAAATGACCAGACAGGAAAATAGTATCTGTTACCTCTTGCGTGAAAGGAACAGTTACATTTTCAAGGTATGTCACTTCCTGGTGATGTACCTTAACTCCAAGACCTTCAGAACATATTTTTTAGTATAAATACAACACTCCTTAAATATTATCCATACATACATTTCACAATGATTATGATGACTGGTGGGTTGCTGGCTATCCGTAGAGACCTCACTTGCCACCTTTCAGTGAACTATTATGCATATATCTGACACAGGGAGATCGCTGGAAAATCCTAAACACCCCTGTGCCCTCTGCCAGTTGGCACCAAAGGGGCCCAAAGTCACAATTATCTGATCCCCTGGAGACTTCTGCCATTTTGTGTTGAACTCTTGCAACAGCAGCTTAAGAGATTTGATACGATTGACTCCAGACCCCAACTACCTTTGGCTTGGCCACAAAACTGAACCCAAACCTAAATTTCTTACTTGTATATCAGTACTGTCTCTCTGAACTCAGATACTTTTGACACCCTATGGTAAGTACTGGGACATTGGCAGTCTTGTCTAGTGGTTGGAGCATGAGTCAGGTCTAGTGGTCGGAGGAGGTGTCAGCAGCAGAGAAGTGGAACTGAGGGGCAGAACCAGGGTGAAAAGCCAGACGCCAGAGCCCGGCGTCAAACCAGAGTCAGAGCCGAAGGTCAAGAATAGAATCAAGGGTCGAATCCCAGAGCCCAGGGTCAATCCAGAGTCAGAGCCAAGAATCTGCACTGAAGGTCAGAACCGGATTATCTGGAGTCTGAGAAGGTAGCGAGGGTGGGACAGGGCTGAAACAAGGCAGGAATGGGACTGGAACAAGACAGGAGCAGAAGCTAACAGAGTCACGCGTGAATGCTTTGAGCAGCCAGAAATCTTGGCAATTAAGCAATGAATTTTTTAAGAGTCTGGAGGATATTTCCTGAGAGATTACAATAATTTTAAAAGATGTCAATTATAGATTTAACACAAATGTGACCATTTTTGTAACTTCATTGCATGCTTTCAAAGTGTTCTTATTTTAACTAACTTTGCAGACTTATTTGGAAAGAATGTAAGTGAACATGCAGTGTATCAAACAATTACATTTCAGAGACTATCTTGGCCTTTTTTGGCCTGTTCTACTTGCTTGTGATTGGTTGCTGTTAAAAACTCAGAAGACAGCTTTGAAGTTACCATCCCAATGAGATTCTCACAGTTCTATTGCTTATATTGTTGCAGCCTGACTGGCCACAGACTCAACAAGAGAGAAATGCATACATTTTCATAACAGATGCTATGTCCCCAGATCAGAAGTGCAGAAACATTTGTTCTCTATGGCAGAATACATTCAGAAGAACAAAAAAGAGTAAAATTTTCAAACATTCACTTTTTGAGCCTAATTCAATTTTCAAACATTGACTTTAGGCACTTAGAAGTTCACTATGAGCCTAACTATCATAGTCCAAAGTGACTTAGTCACTTAGGTACTTTTGAAATATTCCCTAACCTTTATTTTACAATGGCTGTTTTGTATATATGTGGGGTGGGGAGTGAGGGAGAGGAATGGTTGCATTTCTGTGGTGCTCTACATTCCTAGTTATAGTGAAGTTAAATCTTTGTGATGGAATGCTGGAGCGGGTTTACGTATAACACATTTATCACACCTTAGAAGTGAGCATGTTCCATTAGACAAGAAGTCTAGTTGGCTGTCCAGAGCTGCTATTTCACCAAGCAAATTATATTTTAGCTGCAGGATGATGAGGAAGACAGCCCTGCCTCAATGCCAATGTCTGTGATACGGCCGACTGCTTTCTTTTGTGTACTACACTT
Source organism: Platysternon megacephalum (assembly GCA_003942145.1). Taxonomy (NCBI): domain Eukaryota; kingdom Metazoa; phylum Chordata; order Testudines; family Platysternidae; genus Platysternon; species Platysternon megacephalum. The sequence continues at coordinate 4,964,577 of QXTE01000089.1, forward strand.
TGACCAAGTTGATGAAGATGACTGACAGCAATGACTGGCCTGACACACATCCTTAAATGCCAAAAGCACTAAATACAGAACGACCGGCTTCTTCAGCAATATCCAACAGATTCTTATAAGACCAAACTTTAAAATGGTCCCATTGTTTCACTGATGAGTGAACTTTTTGCCCTCAGCTAAACTTTAACAACTAATTGGCAGCTAAAAGCAAGACAATCCCCCTCATCACTTCACTTTCATCCTGGAAGATTCTCCCAGCTCATATGGCTGATTAATTTAAGTTCCTGAACAGAGAAATACTTCATTAGGTTTCTTTGCTAGTTAGGTGGATATCAGACAATGGTACCCTGCCTACAAAAGATTTGGAAAAATTTGTAATACATATTTTAGCTATATTAGTAGAACAACAAACATAACCTGGCAGAGAAAAAAGGGAATGGAGAACTGCGGCTCTATATGAAAGACAACAAATTAGAGGAAAGTAGGTGCTATTTCTCAAAGAAAGAAAAGGAGTAAGAATATTGAAGAAAGAAAACAGGAGAGAGAGAGAGACAATAGACAAAGATGGACAGAATGAATGAGATGGATGAAGATAAAAATGGTAAAAAGACGGAAAAAACCAAGATAATATTTTTGATTAATGAATTTCAAATATGTTCCTTTATTTTATTTCCCTGGCAGACATCCTCTATTTTATATCTATACATTTGGGGATATTGTTGAAGATAGACTTCCTTAAGCTTCTAGAAGGATGATAAGCTTCAGGTAAGATAGATGCATGTAGCTTATTTGTTGTGTTAAACCTGTTTTCTTGTTCGCAGTAACTGCACACAGTTGGGCCTGCTGAATTACCACAATTGGCCCTCTGTAAACCAGGGACCTGGTCTAAGGGTATGTCTACACTGCAATTAGACACCCAGGCTGGCCCGTGCCAGCTGACTTGGGCTTCAGGACTTGGGCTAAGGGGCTGTTTAACTGCAGATTAGACTTTCAGGCTCAGGCTACAGCCAGAGCTCTGGGACCCTCCCCCCTCGCAGAGTCCTAGACTCTGGGCTCCAGCCAGAGCTCAAATGTCTGTCCATATTGCAATTAAACTGCCCCTTAACACCAGCCCCATGAGCCCGAGTCAGTGGGCATGGGCCAGCCACGGGTTTTTAACTGCAATGTAGACATACCCTAAGAGTAGGAGAAACTGTGAAATTCCACCCCAGGAGAGGTGAAAACAACAGGTCTGATATTTGAAGAGGATGCACTCAGGAGAGACTGGAGAGTGGTTGAAGGTACAACTTTCCCTGTAACTGTGACAATACAACATATATATACACATGTAGATACACATATTCCATAAATTATAGGTGGGGCTGGTAGTGCCGCCAGGGCCGGCACAACCCATTAGGCGACCTAGGCAGTTGCCTAGGGTGCTAACATCTGGGGGGCGGCGACCGGACCTTCCGCCGCCTCTGTCGGGGGCGGCATTTCGGGGGCGGGACCTTCCGCCGCCTAGGGCGGCAAAAAAGCTGGCGGCGCTCCTGAGTGCCGCCTATGATTAAGGCTGCCCAACACATCCCTGTTTTCAGTAGCTTATAACTTTGCCAAACTTTAATCATTTCAGCTGCAATTTTCCAAGATTTCTGACTCAGGCAGATTTTTTTTGTGGGGGAGGGGGGAGCACAGCCGAGGAATTTCCGACAAAAAATAGTTCAGATGTTTTAGAGAATGAGGCTAGGTAAAAATATGCTGCCTTGCTTTGTAAAAAATTTCTGGAGACCATTTCTTTTAAATGCTCTAATATCCCCACGTTTTGGAGCAGGGACTTGAAATTTGGCAGGAGTTGGCCTGTGTGTCAGGGATGTGCCCCCAGGAAAATCTGCCCACATTTGGTCAGGTGATATGCCTTTGAAAAAAAATCACAGTTCACATATGGTCAACAGAAGAGAAGAATGAGGGGGGATTTGATAGCTGCTTTCAACTACCTGAAAGGGGGTTCCAAAGAGGATGGATCTAGACTGTTCTCAGTGGTACCAGATGAAAGAACAAGGAGTAATGGTCTCAAGTTGCAGTGCGGGAAGTTTAGATCGGATATTAGGAAAAACTTTTTCACGAGGAGGGTGGTGAAGCACTGGAATGGGTTACCTAGGGAGGTGGTGGAATCTCCTTCCTTAGAGGTTTTTAGGGTCAGGCTTGACAAAGCCCTAGCTGGGATGATTTAGTTGGGATTAGGTCCTGCTTTGAGCAGGGGGTTGGACTAGATGACCTCCTGAGGTCCCTTGCAACCCTGATATTCTATGATTCTATGAATAGAGACTTACTAGAGCTTCACAGCTAAAAACTCCAAATATTCCATGTGTATCAAGCATGCTTCAGCCTGGGGCTCAGCAGGACTTTCCCTGCACTTGCAACTCTGGGCTGCTGGAGGCTGTGCCAGGGCCAGAAACTAGAAGACTGTCTCCTGTGCTCTCAAGGACATCCCGAGGCTCAGGCAGTGTGGATAAGGAAGCAGCCTGATTTGAACACAGAGAGAACAAGAGCTGTGGGGGAAGAACAGATTGGGACAAGGAACTGAGGGTGGAGCTCAAACATGACTGGGACTGTAGACTGATGGGTGGGGAGGATAGGTACTGGGAGCTGGCAGGCAGAGGATTCATTGATTTTAAGGCCAGAAGGGACCACTAGGTCACTAGTCTTCAAACTTTTTGAGGGCCGCGTCCCCCCTTTCCCCTGTCCATGCCCACTCACCACCCAGCCCGGAGCTGGGACACAGACAGGGGTAAGGGGGCTGAAGTTGGGGGGGGTCTGGGGTCGGGGACCGAGCCGCAGCCAGGGGCCGAATCTGGGGGCAGAGCCGCAACCAGGCAGCAGTGGGGGCTGACGGCCAGGATCCATGGCTGGGTGCAGCTCTGCTCCCAGACCCGCCCCCAATGGGAGCAGAGCTATGCTGAGGCTGGGGACGGAAGCCAGGGCTGCAGCTGGGTCCAGGGACGGAGCAGAGCTGGGGGGACCAGGGACAGAGCAGAGCTAGGGGGAATGGGTGGCGCTCCCTCCCCACCCCCATGGCAGCTGGCCCAGACCCGCCACACCGCCCCAAGGTCCTGCCATGCCCCCCTAGGCAGGCATGCCCCACACTTTGGGAACCTCTGCACTAGGTCATCTAGTCTGACCTCAGAGGAGACTGGGACTGGCTGGGCAAGGACATTAGTACTAGGAATGTGGTGGGGGTAAAGACAAGAGGTAGGGCAAAGAGGCTGGGACAAAGAACCAGAGTGTGTGCAGATTAGATGAGAAACCAATGGAGGGAGACTGGGAGCCAATGGAGATAGTAAACACAAGCAGGAGTGCCGATAACTGCAGGCTGAGGGTGAGAAAAGACAGATTGGACAAGGAGCATGGAGACTAAGGGAGTGGAACTGGGTATGGTTGGCCAAGGAGACTGGGATAGGGAAAGCAGGAAGGAGGACAAGTTGGAGAAGACAGGACAGAAGGTGTTAAGGCTTGGGGGAAATGGAAAAAGAGTCCATGCCCACTAGAATACACTCCTTTCCAAGAGCTTGGAATAGAACTCAAGATTCATGAGTTTCACCATTCCCCTACTGTCCACAAATATCTGTGGCACCCACTGGCAAAGTATGTGTCTCATCCCCCTCAACACAGAGGCTGACAAGCCTACTACTGTCATCAGTTATCTTGTTAGCTCAGGTGGCAGAAATGTCTGAGATGGATCTAATGGCCCCAAGCTTGCTGAGGACCCATCTGATGCCACCTGATTACATTTGTTTTTTTCTGTTTGCTTTCGTAAAAAATCTAGAATAATCACACACAAAAAATACATCTAAAGAACATTACTAAAGCTGCAAACTCTAGCACTTAAAAGTTAGGAAATGCCAGAATAATTAAGTCCCCATTTGTGCACATGCATTATGGATCAACTGTCCTCCATGACCACTGAAGGTAGGACAAGAGGTAACTGGCTTAATCTGCAGCAATGGAGATTTAGGTTACACACTAGGAAAAACTATCCTTATAGTTAGAAAGTTAAGTACTGGAAGATGTTATCAAGGGAGATTGTGCTATCCTAGTCAATGGAGGCTTTTAAGAACAGATTAGACAAACATCGGTCAGAGATGATTTAGATACACATGTGCCAGCCTCTGTTTGGGGGATGGGAGGGAAGCAGCGGGGTGCAGACTAGATGACTGCTCAAGGTATTTTCCAGCTATACATTTCTACAATTCTGTGATATGCTCTGGCAATGAATCAGGGATGCATAGTAAAGACAACTTACATGTAGCACCCTTGCAACATGTGTTGCAGAAATTGGTAGATGTATAGAAAATGAGGCAGGGGATTGCAGGAAGATAAAGGAGGGTCTCATGGTTAAGAAAGTTAAATGCTTCCCTGGAGAACTGGATTCTATCCTTGCCTCTGCCACAGAGTTTTCCTGTGTGATGCTAGGCAAGTCACTGAAACCAAGCTTTTCACAGGTGGTCACTAAATGTGTGTCATCACTGGCTGGGTCCCAGACTTGATACCCTGGGCCTGATTTGCAGAAGTGCTGAGCATTCACATCTGTAACTGCAGACAGACAATGGGAGTTGTGCTTTGACCATAGGAAATGCTACATAATGCTAAGTACTCTGAAAAATCAGGTCTTTCGGTGTCTCAAACAGGTCGCCCAAAAATAATGGAAACTTTCGACCTCACTCTCTCTGTATCCCATCTGTAAAATGTGGATGATAACCACCTCTCATCTCTCTGACGTTTTGTGAAGTTAATTAACTAATGTTTATGATGCAGTCTATAGTGGCCAACACCATAGAAAAGCTCATGAGGCAATTAGTAAGTCTGTCTTCAGAGCAAGGTTTGATTAGTGTGCAGTAAATAATTGAATAGCTGCTCATTAAGTGAGGCCCATACATCCTATGCCTTGAATGAGGCAGAGTCCTCTGATAAAAAATGGTATGTGATCATGTAATTAAAGAGTGTATCATATTTAGAGCTCTGCCAAGAAAGGTAATACTGGTTCATGGAGGATTTCAATATTTTGAAATTTTGTTTCATTCCAAATTGGAACAAACCCCCAACATTTTGAAATTCTCCACAAAAGGGGAATGGAGCTCCAGCTCAGGAGCAGTCCATCTGGTGGGGGTGGAGGTCACAGACACTCGTAGCCTTGTCTGTCAAGGTGACAGAAGCCTAGAAGTCAGCACACAAGGCTTCTGGGCTACCCATCATTCCACCAGGTGGGCTGAAGGGAAGCCACGAGCCTGGGAGCATTGGAGCTGGCATAAGTCCACCCATGCAAAGCTCATTACAGAATCAAGGTTTCAAACAACACGTTAGTTCCCATCAGTTCACATTTAGGAGGTTCCCATTACAACCATTACAAAACTTTAAAATAAATAAAAGCTTATATTTTGATTAAAAACTAAGTGACAGCCATTATAACTTTCTATTACATATCTGTTTTTGGTTTATTGGAGAAGGAAAAGCCAGACTGTAAACAAAGAAAATACAGTTTTCATATACCTGTTTTAGTCTGTAAACATTCTTATTTGTTTCCATATAACTGATTCAAGCTTCCTAATATTTCCTGGTCAAGTCGCATTCCCAGGAAAGGCACAGAGCTATAACCTGAATGCCCTTCATATTTTGAACTTTAAACTCACTTATGGTTACTGTTCTTCAGAGCTCAAGGCAACATGTCATTTCTCAAGAAACTTAAGAACTGACACTACAGCAAGCATATTTAATCACTTTTTCTAAAACAAAACTGGGCAGCTCTTAGTTTTTTCTACAAGCATATATAGGAGTCAAGGCCATACTAACCAGTCCAGTTGCATGGTGGTGCCCTGCTGTGGTCACATAAAGGATACCCAATGTCTGGAAATACATGGGCATTGTTATTCCAGGAGCTAGTAGAAATTAGGTGCATACAGTGGTGATGAGCTTGGCCTCAGATGGCCACAGCTCTCTTCAACAACGCCTATTGAATGAACAAGGACTAGAAATAATGGTGCTCAGCTGTAGAGTAGGTGTATGAGATATTTAACAGTAGATGCAAAACAAAGGAAAGGAGGGAAAGATCAGAGCCAGCAGAAATCAATAAAACAACCGAGTGGGATAAAGCCTGTGTTGAGACTCTGAATGGACTTCCATCCAAAGGCAATAAGATTTGTTGAGATGTTTATTATTTATTTCATTCAATATCTGAAGAATTAATGATAGCTCTGCTTATAGTTTGGCACTGGGAAAGAGTGTTAGACCAGAGTATCCTAATGGTAATCCTTTTTAGAACTTCTGGATACTTTATAAGTATTGATGTTTCTTTTAACCCATTAAATGTGGTGAAATGCCTTCTACGGGGTTTGTTTTGCTTTGTTTGTTTAAAAAAAACACTTCAATTAAAAATGCCAAAATTTAAAAGTAAAGATAATTATTAAGCCCAGGAGTTCCTCAAACAGCAGATGCCATACTGTATCGCCACAGCGCTCACTCTCCTACAGTTCTTGCTACAGTTATGACAGTTATTTCAAGTATACACATTACTTTTCGTTTCTAAATCTGATGAATTCAAATACAGAGTGAATAGATTGCACTGAACTCTGCAGTGCTGAGCAGGACATACTATAAAACAATTTAGCTTCCCATAATGGTAAAAAAAAATTCTCTAAAGGCTCTCCACAACCTTTATTAAAGAGTAAAATAGAACTTAACTATGTAACAAACAGAATATTTTAGAAATGTGATAGGATTCTACAGAATATACTTTCAAAAACAATGAAATGTAATAGAGATTGATATTTTCAATGGGTGCTCACAACCACTCTACAGAATTTTAAAACAAGGATATAATTTATTTCTACAGGGTGGTTTAAAACACCTATAAAATGTTATAGTTTTATATTAAATTGTATAGAATGTTTCCATAAAAGTAAACTGACTGCACTTAAGTGTAGGTTTAGAAAAAACATAGAAATCAGAGCTATAAGTGATTCATTAGGCTATTTGGTCAGACATATTGCTAAATAAAAGGCTAAAGCTCATCATATGTCAAGGAAATGAAGCCTCCTTTGTTCTAAGGATGTGTGTGGTTTTGGCAAGCACACAGGTAAGTAAATAGATTTGAATTTCACCCGAACCAAGCTATTCTAGGGTGAACTTAGGCTGTAAACACAATGAAACCTTGTCTCTAAGAAATATGGTGGAAGGAGGAACTGCCATCAGTGCACCAAGCTCACCCACACTCCTGGCTGAGATGATGGCTACCAGGAATGCAGTTTGAAGAGAGGCTTCGTGAGCACAGAAAGAACAAGGTTCAGGTCCCATTGAGGAGTAGGCTTTTTTTTTACTGGAAGAAAAAGTTCTGATTAGACCTTTCAAGAATCTGTTAGTCAGTAGGTGAGCAAAGATTGAGCAACCCTGTAAAGGTGGATAGTATACACTGATAGCTGTGAAGTGGACCCGTAAAGAATTGATGGAAAAACCTGCAGTTTTTAGAGAAATAAGATCATCCAAAATAAGAGGAATACCCACAGCTTCTGGGGATAAAAATCTTTGGCTGTGCCAAGTTAGAGAAATGTCCCCACTTAGCTAAATAACATTTTCCAGGATAATCCTTTCAACTATTGGTAAGAACACTTTGCACAGCTTCAGAACATGACTGTTCTAAGGTCAACACCCATCCAAAAATCATGCAGTGGAGTGACTGGGGTTCCTATGTTTGACTCTGGCCTTCCCCTGGGTCAGAAGATCAGAAAAGGGCTGAATGTTGATCAGTGGTTAAGACAACAACATGTGTAGGAGGCTCGGAGACCAAAATTGTCTGGGCTAGTTGGAGGACATGAGAATGATTCACACCTTGTCCTGTTGAATCTTCCATAAGACCCTAGGTAGGAATGGTAACAGAGGGAAAACATAGTTTAGATTGTCTGGCCATGGAAGGAGTGTCGCCCTACGAATGGTGTCCTAGGGCTCCTCTGGAGCCATATATGCTGCATTTTCTGTTCATCTGAGAGGCAAACGGGTCCCTTGTTCAGGTCCTCGAATAAGCAAAATATTGTTTATTATAGTCATTAACACAGATACACAGAAAACTATTAAAAAGGCAAACAAGTCCAATCAAATAGTGTCCATTTGAGTGGTTTCTACATCATTGACACATCTTTCACAGACTTTAAAAAAAAATTTTTTATCCCTATTCATCTCTGCCTGTTTTGTTCAAATTAGGCTATGTGTACACTACCCTGCAGTTTGACCTACAGGGTGCAAACAGCAGCACACAAAGTGATGTGCTGTAACTCCTCCATGTGGATGCAATGGATGCAAACTAAAAGGTTGCTAGTTCACGTTAATGTAATTCTCTTCTAACATCACTACATTAACATGAACTAGGAACCTCTTAGTTCACACCCTTAGCATCCACATAGGGGAGTTACGGTGCAGCATTTTGCGTCCCTGCAGGGCAACATAGACAAACCCTCAGTCTAAGCAGAAACTCAGCACAATAGAGATACTATGTTTTTAAAAGACACTTGAGGTGGAGATGCCAAGTGATTTGCAGCTTGGATGGCCTCTCCTACAGTTCCTGCAGGAACTGAATAAAACAGGAGAACTTCTCCTGCTACTCTCTCCTGCAGTATTTCCAGAAAGTGCTGATAAAATATTTATCAACTCCTTTATGTTCTTCCTTCTTCAATCACTTCTTAGGAGACATTTCAAAGAAAGGAAAGAAACAATGGAATAATGCCTCCTTTAAACTAAATACAATATACTTCATCTACAGTTGCAAAAAAAAAAAACCACCTTCAAATAGGGGATGAAGAATAACAAATCCCTAAACCAAACCTCCGTAATAGCAATTCACAGATTTCAACAACAGACAACACCAACAACTGCCTGAAAACTAAGTGATAACTTACAACTCAAAAGGTCATGAATGTTCTCCTTACATTGGAGGAGGGACAATGGAGTACAGGTGAAGCCATAAAGTTGTTCCCTTTTCTTGTTTTGGTCTGTAAATATAATTCAAAAAAGCACTACTACACTGTCCATTAAATTTCAACTTTCCTTTATCTCAAGGCATTCAATATATCATATTACATAGACAGTATTTTATACATGAATATCTGTTCCAGAATTTAGAGAAGTAACACTTTGAAAAAAACAGGGCTCATTTTGGCAGAATTGAATTGAATAAGTTAATCATTCAGGTGAAGTCCAAGAATCTCCAAAAACCACATACTACATTTAAGAGCAACAAGGTGGGTGAAGTAATATATTTTATTGGACCGATTTCCAACATGGCTACAACACTGTACACTACAGTTAACATTTTCATCTGACTTCAGTACACCGACAAGTCCCAAACCTCCAATTCTGATTTTCAAGTGATCAAAACCTATCAATCGCCACTTTATTTTGCTTTAGAAATTCTTCATTTATAACATAATATTCAGATACATTACTTTCCAAACTGGCTACTCTGCCATCTACTTATTTCTTTCTAAAATTTCCTTTTAAAATAACCCAAAATTTACATTTTCCGATTACAAATTCAATACATTGACATTCTAAGCTGTGTCTCACAGCTGCATAGAAATGTTGCACCTTTATGGCCTTCAAACCTCACATTCCTGGGGGGTGAGTCAGCGCCACAAAGCTGACCATGGTTCACCTTTTGCAGCAGTCTCTGACCTCACTCCCCCCACCCCGCCCATAAAGCACAGCTTCCTTCCCTCAGCAAGCCCAGCCAACGTTTGCCCCTCTTTAAGTGCGGTGCAGTCATTGTTTGGTTCTAGGACATTAGAGAGACAACGTGGGTGAGGTAATATCTTTTATTGGACGACCTTCTGTTGGTGAGAGAGAAGAAGAATCCATGTAAGATTCTCTCTCACCAACAGAAGGTGATCCAATAAAAGATATTACCTCACCCACCTTCTTTCTAGAAACGTATGGCCACTTCCGAAATAAACTACTTCAGCTACTCTACAAAGAAGGAGGTGGCTTCATTCATACAAGGCTTAGAGGTGGAGGAGGAATCTCTCTCTAAACAGGATTCTAGGGCAATTTGGTATTCTGAGCCGACAAACTACAGTAGCTTTCATAAGTCTCTTCCCCTAAGCACCCCCAGCTCCAGCAGTCGGTAACATAAAATCTCATCTATGTGCACTATTTTTTTAAACAAAAAGGCAATTTTTAAGGCATGCAATGACCTGAATAATACTGTAAAAGCAGCAAAGAATCCTGTGGCACCTTATAGACTAACAGACGTTTTGCANCTGAATAATACTGCTTGTGCTACATTTCCAGCTCTGCAAAACCCCAAAATAGATGGAGCTCAAGAATCTTTGACTGGATCACCAAAATGCTTTCTAGCATCTGCAAAAATTCAGCCAAACTAGACTGACTGATGGAATTTCAGAGTGACAAATACAGATTTTATGAGTTTGAGTGGAAACTAGGCAAAAATCTTCTTCCAAAGGTTTCACACAAAAACAAGAAAAAAAACTTCAGTTTCTCTCAAATTTTGTTTTGAGATTTTTAGTTTGAACTTGAAACAGTAAAATTCATGATATACAAACCCATGAAAGAGTCAACATGAAAACAAGTTCACACAGAACAGCTGTGAACATAATCCATGAAGTTTCACCCAGCTGTAGCTTCAAAATCAAATCCTAGCCATCTCTTCTAAAACTATTTTCATTCTAGTTATGCCACACTGTCTCTCCCCATTCTTATAATCCCTTCTGCTTCCAAAAGGAAACCGTGGAAGTCTTGAATCAATTTAAAGGCACATTATGAGTTCCATCAGAACTGGAGTTGGTTAACAACTCAGAACCTGAAGATCTGCATGGGATACAAATACATCAGGCTATGGGATTTTTTCTCTCATCACCTATGTTTATTTATGCAGAACATTGTTTAAATCCCAGAGAAAATAATCTTGATGCAGGCTGAAGGAACAGTGACAACTCTCATATGATCAGTGCATCAATTTTTAGTGGAACCTCCAGCTTTTCATTATCTTTAGAAGTTTGACGTGTATACTCTACAGGAAACTCAAAAGATTCTCATTAAATCAATGTGATGCATTGTTCTAAATTAGTAAGTTGATCTCCCTGTGTTTCAACTTTGCTAAAGTGCATTTTGTAGAACTGACAAATAATTCACATACGTGGACTCGGTACTATTTATCTTCACGATAAAACAAAGAATCCATATGATAGGTGACTCACACCACATTTAGTCAAAGCTTTCATTTCTTCTCCTCACATCTACCATTTCTTAATCAACTAGATAATTTGGGCTGTCTTTTATACAAAATTATGTTTTCTGCACCATCTAAGAGCAGGCTTACTGCCAAAGAACAAAAAACTTCTGAGATACATTTGCAAAAATGCTGCTAATACAAAGCTTGCATGCCAAGTTTTAAATCAGCGATTATCAGAAGTGTTATGGTAAAAACAAATGAAAAATTGGGTGTATAATGGAAGTACAATTTGGTCCCTAACTAAAATGATAAAAGTACACCAATTAATTAGAGCTTCTGGCTCACAAAATGAATGACAATGCCCTAGACAGGCAGCAAGAGAGAAGCAGAAGAGTAAAGAATGGTACAAGCTCTGAGCACAATAAATAATAATATACAGTATTCAGCCTTTATTATTGTTGTTCAGCAAAAAAAAAAAAAATCAATCCCACTGGCAATCTTTTCAGTTTTAGATAGTACCTCAACAAATCACTCCTGTACAGAATTTCAATTACTACTTTCAAATGAAACTATTTTTGTCACCTGGGGTAAAAAAATTAAAATTAAATTCTCTGCCAGTTTTGCATTTCAGCATATAGGTAAGGGGTCTTTCATCTGCTTCCTCTTATTCCAGAGTGCATAATTTCTTCAAAACTTGCTTTTCACTGATTTTAAAGGTACTTCGGAACAGCAGAGATTCTCCATAAGAACACTAAGGAAGAAACCTTGCAGTGCCCTTCACTTACAAAAATAATGTCTAATACCATAATGCCATACATTCTTTCTAATAGGGTTATACTAACAGTGGACTGATTTATGACTGGAAAGATTAATCAAACCCCATCTAATGGAATGCAGATGGAAAAAATAAACAGAAGAAAGAAAATACTAGAAAGAAAAGAGGGAAGTATGGTCTTGGGGCTAAAACAAATGATCAGAAGGTCTCTTCTATTCCTGATTTTGTCACGGATTTCTTGTGTGACCTAGGGGAAGTTACAAAACCTTCCCATGCCTCAGTTTCTCTATTGCTAAATGGGTCTACTTCTAAGCGGTGTTGTGAAGCTTAATAAGCTATTTGTAAAGTGCGTTGAGATGGAATGAATGGAATGGAAGGAACCATGTATAAAAGTGTTACAGATTACATTACAGATTGAGGGCACACAAGACCCTGACAAAGTAAGTGTTCAAAGTCCATCTATCATTGTACAATGTAATGATCAGAGAAAAATATGTTAGTATCATCATCAAGTTTACCAGTATCAAGTTTACCAAACACCAGGTTCTCTACATCAGTGGTTTTCAACCTATTTTCATTTGTGGACCCCAAAACATTTCAAATGGAGGTGCAGACCCCTTTGGAAGTCTTAGACATAGTCTTTGGACCCCCCAGGGGACCGTGGACCGCAGGTTGAAATCCACTGCTCTACATGTCATTTAGCAATAAACATTTTACAAACTGTGTCTGAAAGTAATTTTTAAAAGAAGGAGAACCTTTTCAGAGTGAGAGTATCTTCACTTTAGAGTTAATTCAAGCTCCTACTTGGGTGTTGCCCTGAGCCCCTCTCTCATCCCACACAGAATCCTTTCGGCCAAGTTTCAGATTGCTTTCAACCCAGGCTAACTGGCCTGGCTGGGGCACGATCTATTATTATTTGTATTATCGTAGTGCCTAAGAGCCCCGATCATGGACCAGGATCCCATTATACTAGGCACTGTACCTACACAGAACAAAAAGACAGTCCCCTGCTTTAAGATCTTACAATCTGGGTTGGAGACAGATGTACAGGAGAGTACAAGGAAACAATAAGACAAAATTAATCAGCATGATAGGCAGCACATCAGCAATATAGTGGTATAGTCTTGAGCCCAGGTGAGGCTTTCACTCAGGCTGGCAATCCACCCACTTTGCAGTGAGGACGCAGATTAAATTGCTCAATGGCTGTTAGTCCTCCAGTGTTTTCCCACAATTCCCCATGTGCCCTGGAGGACATGTAAGTTCTCCTGCAATTCACTGGGAAAGAATCATAGAATATCAGGGTTGGAAGGGACCTCAGGAGGTCATCTAGTCCAATCCCCTGCTCAAAGCAGGACCAATCCCCAACTAAATCATCCCAGCCAGGGCTTTGTCAAGCCTGACCTTAAAAACCTCTAAGGAAGGAGATTCCACCACCTCCCTAGGTAACCCATTCCAGTGCCTTCCTAGTGAAAAAGTTTTTCCTAATATCCAACCTAAACCTCCCTCCCCCACTGCAACTTGAGACCATTACTTCTTGTTCTGTCATCTGGTACCACTGAGAACAGTCTAGATCCATCCTCTCTGGAACCCCCTTTCAGGTAGTTGAAAGCAGCTATCAAATCCCCCCTCATTCTTCTCTTCTGCAGACTAAACAATCCCAGTTCCCTCAGCCTCTCCTCATAACTCATGTGCTCCAGCCCCCTAATCATTTTTGTTGCCCTCCGCTGGACTCTTTCCAATTTTTCCACATCCTTCTTGTAGTGTGGGGCCCAAAACTGGACACAGTACTCCAGGTGAGGCCTCACCAATGTCNGTAACCCATTCCAGTGCTTCACCACCCTCCTAGTGAAAAAGTTTTTCCTAATATCCAATCTAAACCTCCCCCACTGCAACTTGAGACCATTACTCCTTGTTCTGTCATCTGGTACCACTGTGAACAGTCTAGATCCATCCTCTTTGGAACCCCCTTTCAGGTAGTTGAAAGCAGCTATCAAATCCCCCCTCATTCTTCTCTTCTGCAGACTAAACAATCCCAGTTCCCTCAGCCTCTCCTCATAACTCATGTGCTCCAGCCCCCTAATCATTTTTGTTGCCCTCTGCTGGACTCTTTCCAATTTTTCCACATCCTTCTTGTAGTGTGGGGCCCAAAACTGGACACAGTACTCCAGATGAGGCCTCACCAATGTTGAATAGAGGGGAATGATCACATCCCTTGATCTGCTGGCAATGTTCCTACTTATACAGCCCAAAATGCCGTTAGCCTTCTTGGCAACAAGGGCACACTGTTGACTCATATCCAGCTTCTTGTCCACTGTAACCCCTAGGTCCTTTTCTGCAGAACTGCTGCCTAGCCATTCGGTCCCTAGTCTGTAGCAGTGCATGGGATTCTTCTGTCCTAAGTACAGGACTCTGCACTTGTCCTTGTTGAACCTCATCAGATTTCTTTTGGCCCCATCCTCTAATTTGCTCTGTATCCTATCTGTACCCTCCAGTGTATCTATATAATATATGAAGATATACCTCTCATATAGAACTGGAAGGGACCCTGAAAGGTCATCGAGTCCAGCCCCCTGCCTTCACTAGCAGGACCAAGTACTGATTTTGCCCCAGATTCCTAAGTGGCCCCCCTCAAGGATTGAACTCACAACCCTGGGTTTAGCAGGCGAATGCTCAAACCACTGAGCTATCCCTCCCCCCTCTATCATTCCTCCCAGTTTAGTGTCATCTGCAAACTTGCTGAGGGTGCAGTCCACGCCATCCTCCAGATCATTAATGAAGATATTGAACAAAACCAGGACCGAGCCTTGGGGCACTCCGCTTGATACCGGCTGCCAACTAGACATAGAGCCATTGATCACTACCCGTTGAGCCCGATGACCTAGCCAGCTTTCTATCCACCTTATAGTCCATTCATCCAGCCCAAACTTCTTTAACTTGCTGGTAAGAATACTGTGGGAGACTGTATCAAAAGCTTTGCTAAAGTCAAGGAATAACACGTCCACTGCTTTCCCCTCATCCACAAAGCCAGTTATCTCATCATAGAAGGCAATTAGGTTAATCAGGCATGACTTGCCCTTGGTGAATCCATGCTGACTGTTCCTGATCACTTTCCTCTCCTCTAAGTGCTTCAGAATTGATTCCTTGAGGACCTGCTCCATGATTTTTCCAGGGACTGAGGTGATCCTGATCCTCCTTCTTCCCTTTTTTAAAGATGGGCACTACATTAGCCTTTTTCCAGTCATCCGGGACCTCCCCCGATCGCCATGAGTTTTCAAAGATAATGGCCAATGGCTCTGCAATCACATCCACCAACTCCTTTAGCACCCTTGGATGCAGTGCATCTGGCCCCATGGAGTTGTGCTCGTCCAGCTTTTCTAAATAGTCCTGAACCACTTCTTTCTCCACAGAGGGCTGGTCACCTCCTCCCCATGCTGTGCTGCCCAGTGCAGTAGTCTGGGAGCTGACCTTGTTCATTAAGACAGAGGCAAAAAAATCATTGAGTACATTAGCTTTTTCCACATCCTCTGTCACTAGGTTGCCTCCCTCATTCCGTAAGGGGCCCACACTTTCCTTGACTTTCTTCTTGTTGCTAACATACCTGAAGAAACCCTTCTTGTTACTCTTAACATCCCTTGCTAGCGGCAACTCCAAGTGTGATTTGGCCCTCCTGATTTCACTCCTGCATGTCTGAGCAATATTTTTATACTCCTCCCTGGTCATTTGTCCAATCTTCCACTTCTTGTAAGTTTCTTTTTTGTGTTTAAGATCAGTAAGGATTTCACTGTTAAGCCAAGCTGGTCGCCTGCCATATTTACCATTCTTTCTACACATCGGGATGGTTTGTTCCTGCAACCTCAATAAGGATTCTTTAAAATACAGCCAACTCTCCTGGACTCCTTTCCACCCCATGTTATTCTCCCAGGAGGTTCTGCCCATCAGTTCCCTGAGGGAGTCAAAGTCTGCTTTTCTGAAGTCCAGGGTCCGTATTCTGCTGCTCTCCTTTCTTCCTTGTGTCAGGATGGACCAACAATCAGAAGCACTCACAACTCTGAGGTTCTGTGGGCACAATGGGTGTATGTGCATTTTGAACAGCTTGCTGGTTCTACTGATGTTTGAATATTTGGCCCCTAAAGTGAGAAATGAAACACAAATACAGAAGAAATATAAACAGTACAAATGATAAGTTGTTTGGAAAGTTCTTTGAGCTCCTCAAAGGAGGTTCAAATGATCAGGTATGTTAACCGATAAAAACATCTGTGGTTCATTGAAAGTGTTGTCCAGATACATTCAATGCAGGCATGTCATTAGGTATAGATGCCTATTTGATTTATGCAGCACTCTTCCATATACGTCTGAGCATGTAGAGTTAAAAAAAGAAGCCAAAAGTTTTGAGCACTAAAACATATTTGTTTCTTTTCATAAATAATTCAGAGAGTCAGAAAGAATGATTACAATGTCCTCACCTTTTTATTTCATGCTGCAGAGTTCCACAGCAAAGATTTATAACACCCACTGCCCCCTTTTATGCCAAAACACAAACATGGAAATACACACTCCCAAACTATTCCAGAAAAGGAGAAAACAAGTTACATCTTATCCATCCACCAAAACCAGGTGAATTTGCAATGTGAGCCGTAAGCGGTAGGAAACGTTTCAGGAAGCAGTAATGTTCCATATATTAAAAAGGCAGTATTTCCCACTGTTTTAAAAGCCCCTCCTTTATAGCACTTGGAAATACAAAATACAGCAAATTCCCTGTAACTGGCTCCAATGTGAGACATCCCCATAATTCTGAGCAAAGTGAGTTATGCGAAACTCTAGTGGTTTTACTATTATACAGACATAACAAGTGTCATGCACTTGCATGAAACTCGCAAATGCAGGCCTCCCTCCCACATTCCCAGATTGAATGTTAAGCATTCAACCCATCTGTAGGAATGACTTACAATTGTGGCTCACATGGTGGCACCTGCTGAGCAAGCAGCCAAGTGACCTCAGTCGTGATCACTGCTGGATCTGAGTAAGAAAAGAGTAACCAAGAGGAGAGGGCAAGCAGCAGCCAACACAGTCATATCAGAGACCAAAGGTGTGGGAAGCCTAGCCCTAGGCTCCTCCACCCAGCTATCAGCCAGTCCCCTTCCCCGCTCAATAGGTCTTCAGCTTTCACACAGCCACCCTACTTCTTTATCCCTGTCATGGGGTGCTCTACTCACCGCTGGGTGGTGCCCCCTTTGGGCGATTCTGGGGATTAGCTTTGCCTGGTTCAGCACCCCCTTCCTTCTCTTCCACCATCTGCAGCTCTCCCTCCTCCCAGTCACAGAGTCTTTGCACAGCTGTTTCACGACTCAGCCCTCTGGCCAGGTCAAAATGTGGTTCCCCTTCCGGGGGAGGAGGGGTGGTGTACTTTCCAAGTCTCTCCAGACAAGCAGCATTCAACGGTCCTCATGCCCGCTGCCCTCACCTATCACTCCTTCCACGACTCAGGGAGCCTGCTAGTTCACTGCCCCCGGCAATACCACTTGGCAGTGGTTAGTAGGGAACCCAGGCCAGGGACGCCAGAATCCGTGTGGCCATGCCCCCCTCCCACTTTTAAAAGTGGGAGGGCTATACCAGTCCACTTTTTAACACGGGCATAGTTTGGGAGGCAGTGGGCCATGTTGCCCCCCAAACTGCAAGCCTTGGACTTCACAGAGCGGCACTAGCAGGGGCTGCACTTCATGGCGGGGAGGTGATCAGCACCCCGGCTGTGAAGTGCAACCCCTTCCTGCGGCGCCAGCCTCTTCCCGTGGGGGGACTGAGGTGGGCCTTAGCCCCCACTCGCAATGAGACCTCACCCCCTGCTCCTCCTCTCCCCGCCCCCCTTGGCCATGCCAGAAGCCGGAGTTGGGCCATGGTAAGAGCCACCCAGGTAGCCTGGGCTGCTGTGGAGAGCCTCGGACCCGCCACATGCCCTGGGCAGGGGTGCCTGGGAGCAGCCCCTGGCCTGTGTCACCACCCCCCAGGGCAGATGGAAGGTCCAGGAATCCCCACAGTGGCCTGGGATTCTGGGTGGCTCTTACCATACCCTGGCCCTGGCTTCCGGCCTGGCCGGGGGTAGGGCCGCTGGGGGGGGGGGAAGAGTAGGAGCTGGGGCAGGGCCAAAGAGAGGGTGCCCTCTACTCTGGGTTCTAGTCCAGGGTCCTTTACCAAGCAGTCAAGGACCCCAGCTTCCCTAACATTACTGCTGTTATCCCTGGACTACTTCCTACCTTGCTTCCACTATTCCTAGTCAGTCCCCACTCTTCTAGGTTCTACTAGGTCTCAGGGATTCCTATCCCTTCTTAGAGTGACTGCCACTGTTCACCCTTTTTCTGTTGCCAGCCTATTAGCTTCACCTGTCCCCTCACAAGTGAGCTTACTTCCTTTAGTGGCCTCCTCCTAGCCTAAATCTCTCCCCATTTGTCATGTCATTGGTTGATTGGGCTTACCTGGCCTGATTCAATCCTCTTAGGGACAGTGTTGGGAGCCCTCCCCCATACTCTCCCAGTTCTCACAGAGCCTCCCCCCACCAGTGTCCCCTGGACATCCCCTACAAACCCATCATCCACAGCTGTTCCCCCAAACTGTCAGGATGGGGTATCTGGACTACCACTATCCTCAGTCATCCAGCTGCCTCCATGGACACACCTGCAAACCCAGTTGCCCCCACCTTCCATCACTATGCTTGCTTCCCATCTTTCTCAACTGTGACACTGCCCCAAACACACATTTACCCCCCAGAGGTAGCTCCCTATCACCCAGCTACCTTCCTGGACATCCCCACAATCCTAGATTTCCACTCCTGACAGCTTCCACCCAGCACCCAACTACTCCCCAGAAACCCTTCAGCCAGGGGTGAAAGTAGAAATAGGGACTTACCGGTACGGGGCTGGGTTCGGGCCGGCTCTGGCCCCCGGAAGGGGCGTGGATGGGGGAGTCAGAGCCAGCCCCGGCCCGCCCTGTACCGGTAAGTGCCCTCCCCCTCCCCCACCGGGGTAGCAGCAGCAGTTTAAAGGGCCCAGGACTCGGCCGCCGCTACTGCCCCGGGCCCTTTAATCCGCTGCCGGAGCCCCCGGCTGCCGCTGCTACCCCAGGGCTCCGGGGGCTATTTAAAGGGCCCAGGACGCCCCTGCCTCTACCGCCCTGGGCCCTTTAAATAGCCGCTGGAGCCCTGGGTTAGCGGTGGCGGGGCTCCGGCGGCTATTTTAAGGGCCCAGGGCAGTAGAGGCAGCGGGAGCCCCGGCCCTTTAAATAGCTCCCGGCGCCCCGCTGCCACTACCCCAGGGCTCCAGCAGCGGGGTTCTGGCGGCAATTTAAAGGGCTCCAGCCGATTGCCACCTGGGGAAGCCGGGCCGCCCTGGTACGGTGCACCGGCTCTTGCCAGTACGGCGTACCGGCTTACTTTCACCTCTGCCTTCAGCACCTACCAAACATGCCACACATGATACATTTTGTGCAGCTTGTTGTCCTCTCCCCACCAGTGGTTGTGGTAGGATATGTTGACCATAAGGTGAAATTACTGGTCATAAACAACTTATTTGCAAATATCCAAATTAATCAATGAACTAATGTGTATATGTGTAAATTTTTCAATAAATATACTTGGAAACTTGTATGCTGGCTTTAGAGGCTACACTGTTAAATAGATATTACTAATTGTTCTGGAAGCTAGGTCTATTATTTTTATTTGGACATTTTTATACTGCATTTAATGGTTATAATAAAAATATAATTCCCATTATAACCAGTATACTGATTTCTCCATGACACTAGCAAAACCAGTATACTGGAGTAATCAATAACAACATCTTAAAGTAGCATACTGTTACAAAGTATTATACTTACAAAAAACACAAGTTTAAAACCAATTGTATTAGGGAGTAACACTTAAACCCCAGCAGAAAGAACAGAGTAAATGGGGAAAAAAATCACAAGACAATATCATCTCCTGGCTAGGATATTCAGGTTTACAAAAATGCTACTCACTTTGGCTACTAATGATTTATATAACAAATCCACTGTATTTGCAAATGGTTGTCAGCTCTGCACTGGTGTTCTTATCCATGTACATGTTGGAAACACAGTATAAGGCAGGGGTGGGCAAACTTTTTGGCCCAAGGGCCACAGCTGGGTATGGAAATTGTATGGCGGGCCATGAATGCTCACAAAATTGGAGGTTGGGGTTCGGGGGTAAGGGGGTGAGGGCTCTGGCTGGGGATGGGGATGCAGAGGGTGCTCCGGGCTAGGACCGAGGGGTTTGGAGGGAGGGAGGGAGGGGGATCAGGGCTGGGGCAGGGTTGCAGGCAGGGCCGGCGCAACCCATTAGGCGACCTAGGCAGTTGCCTAGGGCACGAATATTTGAGGGGCGCCGGCGCCCCAGCCGGCCGTGGAAATTTGGGGGCGGGACCTTCCGCCGCCGCTGTTGGGGGCGGCATTTCGGGGGCGGGACCTTCCGCCACCTAGGGCACCGGAAATGCTGGTGCCGCTACTGGTTGCAGGAGGGGATCAGGGGTGTAAGCTCCAGGTGGCACGTACCTCAAGCAGGTCCCAGAAGCAGCAGCATGTCCCCCCTCCAGCTTCTACGTGGAGGCACAGCCAGGCGGCTCTGTGCGCTGCCCTGTCCGCAGGCGCCGTCCCTGCCGCTCCCATAGGCCATGGTTCCCCGACAATGGGAGCTGTGGGGGCAGCGTGCGGAGCCCCTTGGCTGCCCCCACGCGTAGGAGCCGAAGTGGGAACATGCCACTGCTTCTGGGAGCCATGTGGAGGGGGGTAAGCCCCCGATCCCACTCCCCAGCTGGAGCGCTGGAGCGGGGCAAGTCCCGGACCCCACCCCCCGGCGGGAACTCGAGGACTGGATTAAAACATCTGGAGGTCCGGATGCAGCCCCCGGGCCGCAGTTTGCCCACCCCGGTATAAGGGTATATTCAAACAATCCTGTCAACTACACAGTAAAATAAAATATATTTGAGTCAGATGTCTAATGCACTTAGAGATGGATTAGCAGGAACACCGTTCTCCAACTCTAGAAACCCCTACATCAAACAATATATAAGCTTTTATGCTTCTCTGACACAGACAATACCAATGGTTGCAGTTTGTCAGTTTTGCAGGGAGCGTTTACAGCAAGAGCCAAAGTGGCTCCCCCCAATCAGGGATTGCCATGTTCTGTTATCTGAAGATGCCATAGAAGATGGTGTTCAGCATCCATGCTAGCCTAAAGAAAAAAAGAAATCTCATTATCTCCTATAACTTTGCCCATCTCAGCCCACAAAGCTGCAGTTTATAGCAAAGAATAACAAGTACAGCAGCATTAAAATCAGCCAGTAAAACCCATAAATTTGATGAAAAAACCACATCACTTAAAGTTAATCTCCTTTAACTAAAATTAACTTTTTAAATTCAATAAGCAAAACATTATTTTTTTAAATATGAGAAACTTTGGACCAGATCCTCTGTGCTATAGCCCCAAAGAACCATTCCAGCAGTCTGAGAGCAGGCATGTGCAATGGGATACTGACCATGCCCTCTTTGCCCTCTACCATTGGCCAAGAAGTGCCAGTATACCACTACAGGACACCTCAATGTAGAGGTAGTTAAGGTGGTGTTATGGCTACGTCTGGCTCTTGTGGTGATGCAAAGCTCCCTGTTTGTGCCAGTGAATCAGGCCCAATATCTCCATTATTCAAAACACTGTACTTATACTCTCCTTATCCATGTTCCTGGTAGAACTGTAAGGATTCAGCCATCCCCCCCGCTTTACACTTTCACCTTCAGAGGGCCTACCCTGGACAAGATTCCCTTTGGAACTCAAAAGTTCTGTTCCTTAGCTCCTTAGGTCCTAGTCCTTAGCTGCTGTTGAGCAAGGCATTCCCTTCCACTCAGGGGCCAGGGGTGATGGAACAATTTGTACAGTGGGGGTGCTGAGAGACATTGAACCAAACTGTAACCCCTGTATATAATGGAAACCACTTCAAGCCAGGGGGTGCAGCAGCACCCCTAGTTCCAGCACTTATGTCAGGGGCTGATCACAGAACCTCTGAATTATCTCTATTCCTCCTGCTCTCTAGACCTAGTCGTTGAACATGAGTTTCCAGCATGCTCAATCCACTGAACTGACATGGTAGCCACTGCACTGATCATGTTTTGCAGCTAATTATATGTCACTGTCATTAATAATACTCTCTTCTTTAATGCATGCTATAGTGTTTGTCTTCTGTAAATTATACAGCATTATAGTTCATTTTGAAATATATTCTGGATTTGACATCTGTTATATATTTGGCTAGACACACTGTACTGAATGAGAATGAAGCAAAGAAGAATTTCTCAATATAGTTTATTGACAAGCTCAGTTATTTCAGCTTAGAATTATACCAAGTAATCAAACAGAATTCTGATGTGTCTGTTTTAAAATGTTTATTGGTATAATCAAATAAAAGTACATATGACATATGAATATAAAATAAAAAACTGGCAGCAAACATGCAATTCGTATTCACCACAGCAAACAGTTATATTACAGAGCCATGATAGCGAGTTCATAGTGAAGATTGTAACTCTTTCCATTATAAATCCATTTTGACCTTCTACTTTATAATTTTTTTACCTCAATATTTTGCATATGTGCTATCCTACCAGAAGAGGTTTTTCTTATTGCAAAGTTTGAGGTTAATTGAACAATACACATGGGACAGTGCAGAAGAGGGTTTGAAAAATAAATAGATCTCTCACTTTTTTGAATAGTCTTCTAACTTTCTTTTATAATGGAATAGCTCAAACCAGCTTGTTCTAGAAATTCCAAGATTATTTTATGAGGAATAGTTCTTGTGAGTATTTTTGCTAAATTATGGGTTTAACTTTGGAGTCTCAACAAAACCTAATAATCTGTTCCTAGGCCTAACTCTGTAGGCACAGCCAGTAGACTGCTTAAACTCCAGAACCTAAATAGCCAAGGACTTTTAGTTTTGACTTTATGAATCTCTAAGATCAGCTCCTGCACGTACAGGAAGCGGCAGCAAAGCAAGTCTGCTTCTGCTGCTCCCCGTGTCCCTGAAGATGTGTAAAACAGAGTACAGAAAGTCCTGCTCAACCCTCCCCACTTTGCTCAACCTCACTTCAGTCCCTGGGAGACACAGATATTAACAGTGGCATCAGACAGGCAAGTGCAGAGGATCTCTACACGAAGCAAAGAGGAAGACTGGGTGATATACACATTGAAAATGTATCACTGTAATTCAACTATAGTAAAAACAAACAAACAAATAAAGGATATTCCTAAACAAAACTGAGTTAAAGATAATTACTTAAAATAAACAAATTAGAATGTAACAGTTAATAAGGTCAGGAAATTCAGAATTAAGAGTCTGAAAACAACCTTATCGTAACTTAAACCAAGAAAACCCCCTCCACGCAATTCAACAGCCCACTGGATAGTGAGAAATAGGAGTTCCCATCTCTTATTTTCACCTGAACATTCCATTAACACCAACAGAGACAACACGATATCCCATCCACAATTCTACTAGGAGCTGGACAACCTAATAACGTCAACCACCCTCCCAGCTACACAGTTATTGGAAAATCAAACTATTTCTCAAATGCTCTCCTTTTACTACTCCTCACATACTAAACCACTATATAATTACTATATGTTTGCATCTTCTCCTGACTCATATTATCACCTGTAATAACATCAGTTTGCTTTTAATTACACAACATTTTAATCCAGGGGTGGGCAAACTTTTTGGCCCGAGGGCCACATCTGGGAATATAAATTGTATGGCGGGCCATGAATGCTCACAAAATTGGGATTGGGGTGCGGGAGGGGGTGAGGGCTCTGGTTGGGGGTGTGGGCTCCAGGGTGGGGCCAGAAATGAGGAGTTCAGGGTGTGGGAGGGGGCTCTGGGCTGGGAGAGGGGGCATGGGTGAGGGCTCTGGCTGGGGGGGGCAGGCTTGGGGGGGCTGGGAATGAGGAGTTTGGGGTGTAGGAGGGTGCTCTGGGCTGGGACCAAGGGGTTCAGAGGGCGGGAGAGGGATCAGGGCTGGGGCAGGGAGTTGGGGTACAGGCTCCAGCTGGGGAGGTGTGGGCTCTGGGGTGGGGCTGGAGATGAGAGGTTTGGTGTGCAGGAGGGTGCTCCAGGCTGGGATCGAGGGTTTCGGAGGGCGGGAGGGGTATCAGGGCTGGGGAAGGGGGTTGGGGCGTGGGGAGAGGCTCAGGGGTGAAGGCCCCGGGCGGCGCTTACTTCAAGCGGATCCCGAAAGCAGCGGCATGTCCCTTCTCCAGCTCCTACGTGGAGGCATGGCCAGGCAGCTCTGCATGCTGCCCCGTCCACAGGCACCGCCCCTGCAACTCCCATTGGAGTGCCGGAGACCATTGGAGTGGGGCCATTGGAGCATGTAGGAGCCGGAGGGGGGCCATGCCGTGGCTTCCGGGAGCCGCATGGAGCAGCCCCCGATCCTGCTCCCCAGCTGGAGCGCCGGAGCGGGGCAAGCCCCAGACCCCACTCCCCAGAGGGAGCTCGAGGGCCAGTTTAAAACAGCTGGTGGGCTGGATCCGGCCCATGGGCCGTAGTTTGCCCACCCCAGTTTTAATCCTTCCAGTATATTAGGAGTGAATTTGATTTGTCTGTAACTGACTTGTTACTGCACCAGTACTCACCAGATCCTACAAATGGATCCATGCAGGCAGACCCAGGCAACTACGAGAAGCCCTTTTGAAGTCAATGAGGCCACAGATGGATCTGGCTACATGGATCAGGTTGTAGGATATCACATTTTTTTAAATAAAAAGTTTAAAAAAAATAAGATACTACATTTCAGTTACTGATCAGGAATGCAAAGGGCGCTATAAGATACTAGTTACTAGAAAGGAACTGACAGTGGGCAGGGAAATGTGATTAGAGATTATTGAAACAAGTATAAATTTACTAGTTTGAATGGTTTTTAAAAAAAATATATTAACTTTTAAGCTCAAATATCCTAGCTTTTGAAGAACTATGTTCTGTTCTCTTCCTTCCACCAGGAAACACTAACTGAAAAAAAACCCAACTTTTAAATCATTCTTACAATATAGTTATATCTTTAGAATACTATTAACACATCATGTATAGTCCCTAACATCTAAGGAGTACATTAAGTAAAAATGCAATCATTATGCTCTTAAAAAATTACCATGAACAATACCAGTTGGCCATTCCTGATGGTGTTTTAACACCTTTATATATTTAGATATTTCTGATAACAGATTTAACAACTCATCAGAGGAGATGATGTCTTTCTAGTTGCTTATGATAAATTTTAAGGCAGCAGCAATAAAGCTGTATATTAGTTTGACACCATCTTTTGCTTTTAACGTAGACATCAACTGACAAACTGCAGTGATAATCTGTGAAATCTTTGCTAGCGAACAATATCATTTCACTCTAAATGTGACTAAACTATTTACTACATAACCCCACAACATTTGAATTAATTAGCCACACTATGGTTATTTGGTTTAAATGGTCAAACTTCCAGCAATGATAGGAAGGCACTCCCAAGTCTATCACATCAAACAAAAGTTGTTTGTATCCCTACCCTACCTATCATCTCTCATTCACTACTGAACTTTTCATGTTCACCTATGATCAGCCCTCCAACATCCATTTCTTGAATTTTGAAACAAATAACTTTGTGCTTTTTCCCATGCTGCCCCACATGCTTAGTTGTTTCCTGTAAATATCCATAATGGTACCTGTGACGGTACCTCCCATAAGGCTTTGTGGGAATATGATATAACTGGAATAGGGTTTTGCTACATAGGCCATGTAACATATCTATGTAAAGGGTATGATCTACTGGTTATGTTCACCCTAGTTGTATACAGGCACCATTTGTGTGTTCAAAGTTATGAACATTGGCTGTATGATTGCTTGATTTCTAAGGGGCCTCAGTTAGAACATTTGATGACTTCTTGGGAAAGGAATGTGCAAATTAGGTGTTCAGTCAGGGGGCACTTAACAGACAAAAGAGCTTGGAAGACTCCAATCCACATTAGAAGTCTACCTGAGGACGTTCAAGGCAGCATGTGGGTAATGGCTGCTACCTGCAGTCCTGAGTCATGCATGGGCATGTGACCTGCCCATGTGATTCCGAATCTCCATTCTGTGNTTCTCAGGTAAACCTGCAGCTGGTTATTCAGACTCTGGGTCTGTGTCTGGAGCAGATGGGTGTGTCTGGCTTCAACAAGACAGAGTGCTGAAAACACTGAGCTAGCAGGGAGAATAGAAACAGAGGTGGCCTTGGCACATCAGCTGGCAGCTCTCAAGTGGGATTCTGTGATCCAACCCGTCACAGTACCTCATTAAACACCTGCAAATCCCTCCTCAAAAAACTTTCCTTTGCCATGATGCTTACAAAAAACTTCACAACAGTTAGGCTCCTGGACTGCAGAGACCATTGCCTATCATGCTGAACAATATTGTCTCATTGTTTGCTTGTATTCCCATATCTGGCTATATCCATCTGTTGTCTCATGTCTTATTCTTAGATTGTAAGCCCCTTGGAACAGGAACTGACATTTTGTTTTGTGATTGTACAGTGCCTAGCACAATGGGGTCCTTCCTGATCTATTACTAGGGCCCTAAGCACTAGCCCTAATAAATAAATACATACATACATAATAAAGGTGCAACTCTTCCTTATATTATGGGAGTTATGCAACAAATTCCTGACATCTCAAATGAAAACTTAACCCATGAAGAGCTATTTGATTCCATAAGAATCCACTATTTGGCTGTTTTTCATCTGTTAAATATTTTGAGACAGTATCAATAAAGGCAGGGAAAAAAACAAAAATGTCTATTGTAGCACTTATCAATAGGTAATTTTTGCCTGTCACAATGGACAGTGCAATTTTAATTGCAGCAATTCAACATAATGAAAAGTCATTTATTCTTTTTCTTATTTCTATAGCAGTGTTTCTCAAACTGGGGTCGCCGCTTGTGTAGGGAAAGCCCCTGGCGGGCCAGGCCGGTTTGTTTACCTGCCCCATCCGCAGGTCCGGCCGATCACAGCTCCCACACTGGCCGCGGTTCGCTGCTGCAGGCCAATGGGAGCTGCTGGAAGCAGCAGCCAGTACGTCCCTCGGCTCGTGCCGCTTCCAGACAGCAAAAACACCAACGGAAAAGAAAGAATAGTCTGTTTGTTTTTTAATACGGGCAAACATATATCTATTTCTTAGTACTGGAGGAAGGTACTTTACCTACAAACCATGCAAACCACCCACGCTTACTTTTTGTTTAATTAATGTCCTAGAACAGGGGTAGGCAACCTATGGCACGCGTGCCGAGCTGATTTTCAGTGGCACTCACACTGCCTGGGTCCTGGCCACTGATCTGGGGGGCTCTGCATTTTAATTTAATTTTAAATGAAGCTTCTTAAACATTTTAAAAAACCTTATTTACTTAACAAACAACAATAGTTTAGTTATATATTATAGACTTATAGAAAGAGACCTTCTAAAAATGTTAAAACGTATGATTGGCACGCGAAACCTTAAATTAGAGTGAATAAATGAAGACTCGGCACACCACTTTTGAAAGGTTGCCGACCCCTGTCCTGGAATATCAATTCACATTTTTAATCGGTATTTCTCATTGTTTCACTTACAGAACCTTGATTTGAGATGGAAAAGTCTTTATCATGTGAAGTGAAAGGTTGTCTAATTTCATGTTGTCTTTTGTATTATCAGAAGAAATGGTGTTTCATAAGTTCCTCAAGCAACACCAAGTTAATCAAATCAGGTAGCAACAACAACACTATAGGGAAAACATTTTTAACGGTCTTGCCAGTGATAAAAACACCCATGTGTTATAAAGGTTTAAGTTACATCAGGACTCTATTTACTAATACCAATACCTGTGCTTAAAATGTACAAATACCTGAAATTGCATCATAGCGCCTGGAAAAAAAAGTTGAACAGCATCTTTCCATAGTGGGGCCAAGGGCAGCAGGGGATTAAGGCGTGGACAGAAGACTCTTGTAATTTCCTTCCTGACTGATGGTGTAGGCCTTGCTAATTGGGCAAGCTGAGGCTTAGGAAACAGAATACTTAAAGGGATAGAGGACTGGGTAAAAGGGTCATTTGCTGGTATGAGACCTAGAGAACCCAAAATGTCATGTGACCCAGTGTGAACCTCTTTTACTCTGCTTATCCTGAGGAAGCCATAGCATAATTAAATCAGCCCTCCAACAGCTCTGACCAGCAATTCTTAGAAGTTCATATCTACAAAGAATATATGTATAAGTGGGTCTTTTCAGAGGCCACATACATCTTCTAATGTGAAGCCAGTTTTTTTCTTATCCAAGCAAGAGGGAATCATGACAACCATTATAGTTAAAGGACAGACATTCATGAGATGAAATCCTGTCACTAATTAAATCAATGGAAGTTTTGCCACTGACTTCAGTAGAGCCAGGATTTCACCCTGGTGTTTTGTAGTATGGACGAGTTTCTAGTCTTTCACCCAAAAGGCAGAAGACAGGTCAAATATGCAACAGCCACCACAAGGTGGATGCATGCTGGGATAGATCCATTGGCCGCAATGTCCCCTTTAATAAGTCTGTGCTCCACGGTGTGAAGAAAGTGAAGACAACCAGACCATGCTCCCTAAATCCCTTCCCTAATAGTGTTCTGACCATATTACTGTGGTTTTATGTTTAACAATGTAAACTTTTTGTTTGCAGTGTTGTAGCGTAGTGGTCCCATGATATTAGAGACAAAGTGGGTGAGGTAATATCTTTTATTGGACCAACGTCTGATAGTGAAAGAAATAAGCTTTCGAGCTTACATAGAATTCTTCAGGTGTGGGAAAGGAATTCAATGTCACAGCTATACACAAGGTGGAATAGATTGTTTAGCATAAGTAAGGCTGCGAGTCTTTCACAGAGGTCATGGAAGTCATGGATTCCATGACTTTTTGGGACCTCCATGACTTCCGCAGCTGCAGTGGCTGGTGCAGCTGACCCCAGGGTGGCCTGAGCAGCTGGGGCAGCCCTGGGGCCAGCCACAGCGGCCGCTGCTCCGACAGCCCCAGGCAACAGGCCCAGGCGCTGCCCCAGAGCAGTTCCGGGAGCAGTAGCGGTGCCCCAGGCCGACCCAGCTCAGAGAAGCAGCAGCGGCAGCGTGGCCCCGGGCCGCCCCCCAGCACAGAGGAATGGCAGCGGAGTCCCGGGCCACCTCCTGCCCGGAGCAGCAGTGGCAGGGCCCTGGGCCACCCCCCACCCCAGGAGCAGCACCGACCAGCGGAGCACCCCCTCCAGCAGCAGCATCCGCTGGAACCTCCCTCCTCACCCACTCAGAACCTAAGATTTAGGCACGGGTATTTTTAGTAAAAGTCATGGGCAGGTCACTGGCTGTGACTTTTTGGTTATTGTCCATGACCTGTCTGGGACTTTTACTAAAAATACCCATGCCTAAATCGTAGCCTTAAGCATAAGTAGTTAACACATATTGTAAGAGACCATTCAAAGTGAAGTGGCCAGTTAACATCTCTGCAGTCATAGGACAAAAAAGGGGAGTCAGTGGGCTACAGATTGTTATAAGCCATAAATCCAGTATTTTCATTAAGGCCATGATTTTCCATGTCTAGAAAAGTTATAAATTTAAGCTCCTAGGCTCATCTTTTGAAGGTGTTGTATAGTTTTCCTTTGAAGATGAGGACTTACAGGTCAGATATAGCCTGATCACTTTGTAGAAAGTATTCACCCATGGGAGACAGGGTGTTTTTGTCTTTTATCATTTTTCTGTGAGAGTTCATTCAAGAGTGTAGTGATTGTCTGGTTTCACCCACAGAGTTATTATTGGGGTATTTAGTGCACTGGATGAGGTACACCACATGTTGTGATAGGCATGTGTGTGACCTATGGATCTTGAAATTGTGTTGGGGTGGGGGGTACTGATTATCATAGTGGAGATATGTCTATACATTTGGAATCTTGTTATGACAGAGTCTGGTGCCACTCTGAGTTGCTGCATGCTGGTCTGCAGGAATCTCGCTTCTGATGATGAGCTTGACAAAGTTGGGGGATTGTTTGAAGGCTAGAAGCATACTCCAAATGGGTTCCAGTGTGGAGTAGTAGGTGACAACTATGGGTGTGTAACTTGTTCTCCTACTGAAAAAAGAAATCCTTCTGTGAATGCTAATGTAAAGTCTGCAACTGGAACACAGCGTGTGGTGCTTGAGAAAAGAAAATGATGACTGTGAAGGGGTTCACGCACAAGAAGATCCTTGACCCCTCCCCTGGGCTTCCTCCTCACCACCTCTTCTAGTTCCAGAGAGCGACTGCAGACTCTGCCCCTGGCAGTCCCTTCTACTCTTAACTTCCTGGCTTTTTAATCACTACACAGACCCTCCCCAGTTAGGCTTCATCATCAGTTAAGCCTGGCTTCTCTTTCTCACAGGTGGTGCTAGATATTGGCATCTTAGTTCCACATTAATTCCATGAAATTAGGCCCCACCTGTGAAGATTCCAAAAAGACTGCTTCTGCCAAAGTTGCTCTTGAAACTGTGGAATGGAGACTTAATTTTCCTGTATGTCTCAGACTGGTCATGGTGTTGGGGTATATACCCCATGCAGGCCCTGAGTGGGTTAGAGTACCCAATTCTACATCCAGGCACTGAGATCAGCATGTAATCACTGAAATACCCATTTTAAGTGCCTACATGCAAATACAGAAGTAAACACTACATTATTATTCATTTCCAGTAGGCATATAGCAACAAATGACAAAAGTTGAACAGATAGAGGAAGACAAATTTCATCTGCAACTACAATTAAGTTTCAAACTTCCAATTTTATGCAGCAAAGTGACAAAACTGCACTTTATTTTCTTGATATCTATATCCCCATAATAAAATAGAACACAAGAAATATAATATGAAAAAGAAAACAACTTTTAAAATAACCATTTCTAGCTCTCTAGGCACATCATCTTTAAGCTGTTCTTCCTTACTACCTGAAGAAGAGCTCTGTGTAGCTCGAAAGCTTGTCTCTGTCACCAAAAGAAGTTGGTCCAATACTACAGCAAATCACACTATTTAGATTTCAGGCCAATTTAGCATTAACACATTTGGAACACACTCTCTCTCACACTGAGTTTCATTTTCTTTCCGTTTTGGCAGGAGGCCTCCATGAGATTCTGACAGTTGTAATCATGTCTCAGGGAGGTGATGGGAGGCAGAAAAATATACAGTATCTTGCTAATCCCCAATTTCTTGTGAATTTATAAATATCTTTCATTTTAAAAAATGGACTTTGAAGTATAAAAAAAGAGGAAGCTGTAACCATGCAGAGAGGCAGACAGTCCCTGTTTTTGGCCAGGAAAGTGCCATGTTTTGAACATTCATCCTGGGTAAATGGAGTTCCAGCAAGTGTCAAAACACCGGTGCAGCATGAAGGCTCCTCACTCTCTAATTCTCCTTACCTCCAGGAAGATTAGTGACACCTAGTGTAGCAGGGAGCGATGTCTGTGTAAGTGGCATAGGATTAGGGTTTCCAGAGACAGGAAGAGACAACAGATCTGAGGCTCATTCCCATTTGTCCCACATGGAGCCACAGAGATATAGGGGATGGACTTTGGGGCAGTGATTGGGCATAAAGGGAATGACAGAGATATTGGGTGGTGAAGTTAAATCAAAACATGGTTGCACAGATGAAGAGAGTACGGGAACATGGGGGTAGGCAATACACCTGGAGAAAGGAATACAGGGAGATAAGAAAAATGAAAGATAGGAAGCCATTCCTCTACCCCATCCCCAGAACTGAGATAAAATGAGAGAACTTCATGCCTCTTCCCCAATTCCCTGCAAGAGATGAGGGAGAAGGCCCCCCAAGGACACTACATCAAGGAATGGGCCTGCATTTGCCTCACTGAAGAAGCCAAGGGACAACTGAACATTGCTTGCACCTGCTGGGATAGGTTGTATGTGTGAGGAACTGCCTCCATGATTCCTGGCTTCTTAATGACAACCTTTAGAGACCCTGAGATATGCACACACCCATCAGCCTCCATAGTCCTGGTTTCCTCACATAAAATTGTCTCAAGAACATTTTTTAAAAGTTGGCTCAGGGCAGATGTTTCTGTATCAAGTTAGCAGTAATAAAAGTTTAATAATATTAATGCATGCTGATGATGCAAATGTTTGAGGAGATATTGCCAACCTCTGAAGAGCACAAGAAGTGTTTCGATTAAAGAGGTGAACTCCAGTCACTTAAAGCTTATGGGACAAATCCTGCCCTAACTCAGCAACCAAGAGATCCCAGATGAAGAAGAACTGAGGTAGTTCAACATTTGGAGAGCCTGTTTAGAAGGTTCAGACCCCTGTGCACTACAGTGCACTTGAATGCAGTGAGAGACTGACCTGGATCCATTGACCACCAACTCTACCCTTCAATAGAATGGGAGAGTCAGTGCTGCAGATGTTAAATAACGCATTTCTGTTCTGTAGGATGAGACTGTGGAACTGTAGCACCTACTTGTTGAAACACTAGTTCAAGGACTAAACCATCAATCTACATCTATCTCTATGAAGCCACTGTAAAATACACCTCTACCCCGATATAATGCGACCCGATATAACACGAATTCGGATATAACGCAGTAAAGCAGCGCTCCGGGGGGGCGGGGCTACGCGCTCTGGCGGATCAAAACAAGTTCTATATAACATGGTTTCACCTATAACGCGGTAAGATTTTTTGGCTCCCGAGGACAGCGTTATATCGGGGTAGAGGTGTATGTTGTATGAACCACATAGGTTCCCTCATAGTATTAAATTATTGATTCTTAACATCAAAAAGAAAGAGTATATTTGACAACCTCCAAAAATTACAGTTGGGTAGCAGCTGCTGTAACCAATCTCTCTCAGCCTTTCCTAAATGAGAGTGAAAGATCTGGGAAAGGCCCTGATTTTGTAACCACATTCTGTATCATATGCAATACAATCCTATGATACATACGGTAGGCTTGAGATGCTCTCTAGAACAAAAATAATAAACCCATGAGACTATGTTTTTCAGTAAGTAGTATTTTTACTAAGGATATGAAAGTGGTGTTATCAAAACAGACTTCTTGACCTAAGGTATTGAAGGCATAAGGTTCCTATTACACAGAACTAATGATAGAAAAAGTTCAGCTAAAACTGACCAGATAGATCAGCACTCCAATTTCCCTGTAATTTTAAAAATACATCATATCTACTGTAGTCATATTTGTTTGGATTATACAGAGCTGCAAGTTCATGTAGGTTTTCTTCTAAAAAAATATTTAAATCATATGAATATTCAGGAAATGCTCGCTTAGCTATTTTATTGTGCAAGGCTGCTGTTGGGGCTGATTTGGTGTTATTAAACAGATTTCAAGTCAGGTACAGTGACGGGCAGTAAGATGGCAGACAATTTGGAAATGCATCAAAGCATTACACGTTCTCATCATGTACAGTCATAGTAGTTGTAAATTGTGAAGATGCTTTCTAAAGTTTTGTCAAAAAAGACAGGAGGCAGTGATTGCCTGGAAGAGTTTGTGACAAGAAGTCCTACTAGTTATGGTGATTAAACTGGTATTCCAAAAAACATCAGTATTTATAAATATTATCTTTGAAGTCTCAAACAGTTGAATATAAAAACCCTTATTGAGGACATGTGCTTTTAAGGATATAATCACTGAATATTTACATAATCCCTTACAGACAGTTAATATGACAATTTTCTAGGGTTGCCAGGTGTCCAGTTTTTGACCAGAACGTCCAGTCAAAAAAGGGAAACTGGCAGCATCCAGTTACCTGCAGTAACTGGTGTCCACCACCAGGGGGAGGGAGGACAGGAAGAGTAGCAGCAGCTGCTAGAGCCTGGAGGAGCAGCTCTGCTTAGCAGCTGCTGCTCTTCCCACCCCTCAGCCTCAGAGAGAGAACTGGATGGCTCCCAGAGTCACCAAAGTAGATACTGATGCCGTCCGGGAGCAGGTGGGGGGGTGTGTAACCTGTCTGCCTCCCCCTGCCCCGCTGTGCCCCATTTCCCCATGCCAGCCCCTTGCTCCAGGGAGGCACCACCTCCCGCACCCGCTGTTCCCCGATTTCCCTTCTTCAGCCCCTCACTCCAGGAAGAGCAGTCCTGGGAAGGAATCCTGACTCAAAGTCCTTGCTTCCCTCTACCCTCCTTCACCTTGTAATTTACTGCACTCTTTACAGGGTTGTAGCTTACTTTTCCCCTTGTGCTGACTCAGCTCTGCCCTCCAGACCCAGACTTGTAAGCTCTATGCAGCCACTTAACTGGGTTGGTGTGGTTTTATTTTATTTTATTTTTTGGGAGCGGGGGGGGGGAAGGGGGCTTATGTCCCCTTACTAGCCAGTATGGCTTAGCAGAGCTCAGTTACACCCCAGCTCTTATTAAGTTCAGCTAAAGTTACCTTGAGTTTTCAAATTAGTTTTTTTGACATTAATATGTTTAAAGTAGGGCTGTCAAGCGATCAAAAAAATTGATCACGGTTAATCGCGATCAATCGCACTGTTAAACAATAATAGAAAACCATGTATTTATTTTGGATGTTTTTTACATTTTCAAATAGATTTAATTCAGTTACAACAGAATACAAAGTGTACAGTGCTCACATTTTTTATTACAAATATTTGCACTGTAAAAAACAAAATATAGTATTTTTCAATTCACCTCATACAAGTACTGTAGTGCAATCTCTTTATCATGAAAGTTGAACTTACAAACGTAGAATTATGTACAAAAAAATAACTGCATTAAAAAACAAACCAATGTTAAATTTTAGAGCCTACAAGTCCACTCAGCCAATTGCTCAAACAAGTTTGTTTACATTTGCAGGAGATAACGCTGCCCACTTCTTGTTTACAATGTCACCTGAAAGTCAGAACAGGCATTCACATGGCACTTTTGTAGCTGGCATTGCAAGGTATTTAGTGCCAGATGTGCTAAAGATTCACACAGCAGGATGGGTATTATAGCAGAGTTTACTGGGCAGCTGAAGCAATTTAGTTCATCTCCAAAAATATGCATTTTGCCTATAGCTACTGTGTTGGAGGGGTGTATAGCTAGAGGTGATCAAAAATATTCTGATGGAATAGTTTTCTGTTGGATAAAATCCCAATGAACATTTCACAGCATGTGTCAATTCTGTCAAAACTTTTGAAGACCTCCCAGCTCCTGGGGTTGCCCACCTGGCCCGCAGGCTGCCCACTTCCCCAGCTCCCAGACTTCCTGGGAGGTCAGGTTACCAGCACAGCTGGCTCCCCAGGCTGCATGTTTGGCAGGTCATCCCTGGGGATGGCCAGAAATTTCTGAAAAACTCCATGTTACAATTTTGCATTTCTGACTTGCAACAGAAAAGCTTCAAAGACAGACTCCAAGGAGAGGCTGCTGAACTTGAATTAATATGCAAATTAGATACCATTAACTTAGGTTTGAACAGAGACTGGGAATGGCTCGGTCATTACACTAATTGAATCTATTTCCCCATGTTGAAGTAGCCTCACACTTTCGTGTCAACTGTCCGAAATGGGCCATTTGGATTATCACTTCAAAAGTTTTTCTCCCCTGCTGTTAATAGCTTCTCTTAATTAATTAGCCACTTACAGTTGGTATGGCTACTTCCACCTTCTCATGTTCTCTGTATGTATAAATATCTTCTTACTGTATGTTCCATTCTATGCATCCGAAGAAGTGGACTGTAGTCCACGAAAGCTTATGCTCAAATAAATTTGTTAGTCTCTAAGGTGCCACAAGTACTCCTGTTCTTTTTGCTGATACAGACTAACACGGCTGCTACTCTGAAACCTGACTTTTCTTTCTATTTCAGAATGAAAAACATTTCAGAAATGTGAAATCTTCCATGGAAAGGCAATTCCATTTTCCACACAGCACTACCAGTAGCCTATTAAAAATATGTTCCAGGGAAAGTTTACTTTTCCAGTTCACTTTAAGAGCAAAATTCATGAAACAATGAGAGAAGCAGGAGTTTTGATCATTAACTGGTAGCCATAAAGATGCAAAATATTTTACTACTGGAACTGAAGAAACAAATATACTGCTGTTTCTTGTTTGTCAGTACAAGATGCACATGTACTAGTCAAACCCTTCAATGTACAACATAACACCCAATTTATCCTGTCTCTAGTTACTACCGTTTAACTATGTGAAAAAACTATGATTAGAACAGGAAGTACTAATAACCAAGTTCTTGCAGATGCTGATCATAGGTGCCTACTAGAAACCCACATCAGCTGTTTGGAGTCCAGGGTGGAATTCATCCGTTTTTATTTCCCCCCACCCCAAACAACCCATAGCAGGATTGTTCTGCAAGGTGTTTTACACAGAAATCATTGAGCTCCCAGGCAGAGTCTCATGGATAGGGAATGTGGGCCACTTGCAATGTGGACACACCTTTGACATAGCAATGGGTCCTATGTACAGTCCTCTAAAGAGATTTCTGAGCAGAAATAAACTGAGTGGGGGGCTGCCAGAATATGGGTATACATTATTTTTCCTTTGCTGAGTGATCATTGTGTCACATTCCCAATATTCTGTGTTTTACTAAATCCTATTTAAAAGTGCAGAAACATATTGCATAAGATGCATACATTTCAAGTAAATATTTCCATAGTAAATTATCATGGAACACTTTCAATAAGGACTGCAGAAACTGTTTTGTATGAAAAGAAACTAATTCTAACGGCTATACATTTTATATATTATAGTTTACCTTAACAACAGTATAATACACTGTTGGAATATTTATTTTTCCATTGTTTAACTTTTTTCCCCTTTATGTTATTTCCAAAGCATTCCTCTTTTTAAAAACATACACTGGATGAACCATAACATATTAACACATCATCTATGCTTCCTTGAATAGCAAACTTTAAAACTGTCCCAATCAAGTATAGCTTTGAGAATGCAAAAAGTCCCTGCAGGATCCTTCAAGCAGACTGTCACAAAAATGCTGCCTCTTCACGCTTTCCAGAGAGAGTTCTTTGGCTCTCTTATACTGTTATTCCAATATTACTTATATTTTTTAACACACACATAAACATGTGCTTTATCTATGTTATTCTCAAAAGGAGAATAAAAATATATACAGACGGATCGGTTTTAAACTTCATCTAGCCTGTGAAATGAGCAAAGTAGGATATTTAATACAACAACTCACTCTGCAGTCAATCTGGAGCAGGGGTGCTCCTGTGCTAGAGGGGGTTATCTGAGCACAGGTGCTGTAGGAGGTGTTACCAGGACACCTTCCACTCTGCCCTCCACCCTCTAATAAAATGTATGTAAGATTCATTTGTCTCACATGGTGGAGAATTAATTAATTGTGTGTGAATTAATTTGCGATACTTGGATAAATGGCACTGTAGAAGTATAAAATATTTTTATAAAACGACTTATCAAAATATCTGTATCAGGCAGTCTCAGGATGTTGAAGACATTTACTTCTCTGGAAGGAGTGGGGGATGTTTGTTTAGACAACGAATTTCAATTTGCAAATATACAAGATGTGCAGGGCCAGCGCAACACATTAGGCGACCTAGGCGGTCGCCTAGTGCGCTAACATTTGAGGGGCGCCGGCCGCCCCGGTCATCGTCGGTATTTCGGGGGCGGGACCTTCCGCCGCCTAGGGCGGCAAAAAAACTGGCGGCGCTCCTGAAGATGTGGGTTAGTGTGGACATTGTGGTGAGGGCTGCATCTTGTTCTGTCAACTTAAGGGGGATGGGTGGGCTTGAGAGTCCAAGCTCCAGCCTGAGTTGCAACATCCACATGGCTATTTATAGCATGCTAACTCGAGCCCCACTAGCACAAGTCTGTCTACCCAGCTGGGGAGGCTCACTCCGAGTTGCAATGTAGATATACACCAACACTCCCACCCTGCCACAACTGCATAGGTTGTGCCCAAGGATCCTTTAAACACTGGAAATCCCTAACTGCTGGAACCGCTGCTTGGGTTCCTGACTTGCACCGAGAAGCAGAATGGCTCCAGGATCAGTGAAGTGTTAAAACCACCTTTTCCACTTCCATCTCCTGAGCTCTGTTGAGTGTTCCTCAGCAGCAGCTCATGATGAGGACAAATAGGTCTGAACTTTTATTTTTCTCTCATCCAAAATTAAAAAAGTATGTTCCCTAACCTTTTCTGATATTCAGTTTGATTTAGAGTCACTTTAGAATTTTAGGCAAAGGATTAGTGAATTTTTACTTTTTCTGAAAAATGTTTATAATGGATCTTTGTAAATAATCAGCATGTTTTAAAGTAAATCAAATGCTTATATTATTGCAAAATAAATACAATATTGCAAAATATTGCAAAATAATACAATTTGGTGATCTTTTGGAATTCAATTACTATTTTGCATGAAAATATAGTTATATGCTCTGTAAAGAGCAATGGTGACATTGATAGTTACATCATAGATTAGAACTATGAATTTCACCATCTTCAGTTCAAAATCTAAAACTTACTTTTTACCCCGCCTTCCACAATAAAAAACCCCCCAAAAACATAAAAACTCACCAATTGTGGACTAGAGAAAGAGATACAGATATTCCTAACCTGTATAGTTTTATGTCTTATAAAATGCTCTGATAGTAGGATGATAATCAGGGTATAAATGCTTAGACACGTTTTAGGAGAAGAAAATGGTCTGAATTAGCTGCATCATTTTTTAGCGTTGGTCTCAAATTTTACAGCCACCAAATTAAATAGCAAGTGCTAATAACATGTACAAATGCAGTAATCCGCAGTTCAGCTAACCAACTGCTGCACAAATAATTTGCAGGCTCCACATTTACACGAGAGATCAAAAGCTGGTCTTAATACAGCTGTATATTTGGCACTCAGACTGCCTTTAAAAGCAAGAAAAACAGAAGAGTCTACACAATCATTATAACCACATAATATAGGTACAGGATGCTACAGTCTAACCGTTCTTGTTGCTGGAGGTAGAAGGAACGTCACCACTTGTTTGGGTACCAATATTACATAGATGTCTATCATTACCAGATGTGTAGCTAGTTGTTCACACAATAAATCCTCCCCTTCCCCAATACCAAGGTTTTATTATAGTTTGGATTTAACTTTATGTTTGGAACAATCTGTATAGTTTTATTTTAATGTATTCGCATACATTCCTACTAGTTTCTTTAGAAACAATTACAATATTTCATTTTAGGGGTCACCAAACGAAACTAATAGGCAGCAGGTTTAAAACAAACACAAGGAAGTATTTCTTCACACAACACTCAATCAACCTGTGGAGCTTTTTGCCAGAGGATGTTGTGAAGGCCAAGACTATAACAGAGTCCAAAAAAGAACTAGATAAATTCATGGAGGATAGGTCCATCAATGGCTATTAGCCTGGATGGGCGGGGATGGTGTCCCTAGCCTCTGTTTGCCAGAAGCTGGGAATGGGTGACAGGGGATGGATCACTTGATTTCCTGTTCTGTTCATTCCCTCTGGGGCACCTGGTTTGGCCACTGTTGGAAGACAGGATACTGGGCTAGATGGACCTTTGGTCTGAGCCAGTATGGCCATTCTTATGTTCTTATGTACCATTTAATTTCTAAAGGTGTGTTTCAATGTACAGTTGTCAATTATTTGTGTCTGTGTGTAAGTAAAAACATAACATATGTGTCTCAGTATATGAAGGAGTTATACTGATAACTCAGTGATTTCCACT
This sequence comes from Platysternon megacephalum, assembly GCA_003942145.1. NCBI lineage: Eukaryota > Metazoa > Chordata > Testudines > Platysternidae > Platysternon > Platysternon megacephalum. Next base: position 5,004,302 of record QXTE01000089.1, read on the forward strand.
ACCATATTTGGGTGAGATTTCTTCCATTAATACATAAGATCCCTAAAAATGAGCATAAACAATTTTAATCACATGGTTCTCATTGAGATCAACAGAGGAACTCAAGTAAAAGTTATTCATATGCATAAAGATTTGCAGAAATGGAATCACTAATTACAGTATGATTTACAACAAAGAGTCAACAATATTTTGATTGACGTGTAGAAAAAGTTATAGATAAACTGAAAAAAGAAACGGGAGTTGGATATAGATGATTGAGACTAACATCTGTAAGTGTGAAGAAAAGAACTTGTAATTGAAAAGAAAAGGGGCAACTTTTCTCATTTTGAGCGAGATCCTTAGCTGTAGAAAATCAGCCTGCTTCCATTGACATATGTAGAGTTAGGCTGACAAATTAGCTAAAGATCTGAAGCTCTATTTTAACAATGCTTTTGGTCTCTTCTCCTTTCTAATGCAGCAGGTCTGCTAAATATTTTGACAAAGATGCAACAGCCATCTTTATCTGCAGTGCTGCCCTTTTTAAAAAAAAAAATTATTCTAATACTGTTGAATGTGACGTGCTAGTCAGATCACAGAACACAATTACTTTTTCTCCTGGAAACACATATGTAGTATTTTGTTCCACTCCATGTACTTAATGTGGTTCTGAGAATAAAATCTTACTGTAATGTTCATGGACAAATGACCAGAGTGAGGAGAAGAAAGTTATTTGAAACTGAAATTTTGAATTTTTGGGCTCTTGGGGAATGAAATCTCACCCTTCATTTTGTATTTGCAGAGATGCATATAACAGAAACAGGATAGAGACAATATCAACAAAAATTGAGAACTAAGAAAATTTTGAGCAAACATTGAGAAAGAGAGTGTTATGATTTTCTCCTTGCCCTTCAGCTTTCATTCAGAACAGACTTATGCAAAACTAATTTTATAGATAAGAAATGCAGAGATAAAGAAAAATGTACTCTTGAACCCTGGATATCCTACTAATTGGGAAGATGTCATCCTTTTAAGCTTTAGGGTAGAACACAAATGTCATCCAGCTTTTGACACAATACAGTTTTTCACTACTGGCTTCTCTGTTGCCCATAATCCCTTAGGAATGTTTATTGATCTATAAGCACCACACTCAAAACTGCGTGGTCCACTAATACAACTGTCAGCTTTCACTAAGTTTATCATAAGTGATAAGCAACCGAGATAGTCAAACACCATTCCTGGCATTTTTCCTTCCTGACAGGAATACATGTGTTCAAAATACATTAAAGCAATCATACCTTCAGGAAATACATTACTCTCTCTAAGCTCAAAATGTAACTACATTTTAAACTCCAGTTGATTTTCTTTATATACCAAACCATGCTGAATATTAATTTACCCACAGTAAAAATATGCATAAAAATCATTTTTATAAAATAATGTAGATAAGATATCACGATTACATTTTCAAGCATAAATCCAATGGAAAATGTAATCTAATACCTTACTGTATTCTGGAACTTCTTCCTGCTACCCCCAAATATAAATACAAAACACTGCCATAACACATACACAAGATTTTATTTCACGGATTCAATTTGTCTTCCATTCAATTAATCTATTCATGCAAGAGGTTCTGAAAGCTTCACAATATTCACTATATAGAATCTACTACATAAGACTGTGCATACGTACGTGGGTGAAGGAGAATCACACACTTGAGTACAATTCTTTACATTAAAAGTAGTACTTTCTTTTATTCAGACACATTTGTAAATTATGTGTGACTCTGTGTCTTAACATAGTCGTCCAGCAACCTACAGTCACCACCAAAAATGAGGGCTGGCTACAAGCAGACCTCATAGTATATTGCAGACGAACCCCAGCAAACATTCTGCTTATTCTGATACTCCTAATGCTGTCACATTCTCAACTGATAATGCCAATGCATCAAATCTGTACATGGCAAGATAAGGAAACTATTTCTTTCTCCAAAGAACCCAACTACTATGCAGACTCCATTGCTATATCCAAATAATTGCTCTTTGGCATTGAACGTTAACAAGATGATCCTTCCAAAATATTAAATACATACAAATGAATATTTATTTACTTTACTGATTTATAGGGGACCGGTCACCATAACTACCAGGTGCTCATTTGTGCTGTAAATTAAGACGATGTACTCAATAAAATCATTACAAATGCCAAATTCATACAAAAGCTAAAATCAAATAGGGCCTAATCCAACTCCCATTGACTGCAATGGGCTTTGGATCAGTCCCATAGATATTTCTTGTATTATCCCTAGAAGCTCCCTAGGATCCAATAAACTGCCAAGGGCAGCAAATTCCAAAAGGCAGGGAACCCCAGCAGTCCCTATATATCAGAAATTGTGATAAATTTTTTCATCAAGCTGGAGCCTCCTTAACATCTTTCTCCAATGCTTGACAACTTAGGTGTCTGTGCCACATACAGTACTTACCCATCACCTGAGTTACTGGCCAAAAATTACACTGCAACAACAAAGACAATATTCATGGCACATTTAGATGTCTAGTTCAACTGAAGTTCACTTAAGTGTCCACATTAAAAAAAGTTTCATTAAGCTCCATTAAGACTATAACATGATAAGCAACAGAAGTTACCCACGCATCCTCATTTTTTAAATGTCATCTTTTTCTTGCAGAGTGGATTGCAGGGATCCATGGATGGTCTGTGTTAATCACTTCAACCCAACCAAAAGTGTGTAAAGTTAGATTGAATGTGAGAGGTTCTTCAGCTTTGAAACCAGCTGCTTCAAAACTTTTCAGCCATACGGTAGCTAGGCTCACACTGCACACATCTGCAGTAGCTGGAGTTCTTGCCACTACAGTACAACCTCTTCCTTCCACAGACTATCACCATCACTTCTAGTAACCTCAATGGCTCTATGAGATATGGCGACAAAAAAAATGGAAGTACTGAGAGAACTGGTTAAGTTAACAAACATAGAAATCTCAGAACCTACTCCTGCTCCTCCTCATACTGATGTAAATGGCAAAACTCCTGTTGGACTTTAATGGTGCTGGATTGGCCCCCATTAAATATGCAAATTAAAGTATTCCCTTAATTCCATCTATCTGTAGAGATTTTCACTTATAGGTTTCTAAAGAATAAATATATTCCCAAACATAAGCCACTATCCACTTAATTGAGAACAGCCTGAATTTTTCCACTGCTTCTAAAGAATTTATTCCTTCCCCTTTTAAAGATCAACATACATGAACAATCAAAATTAAAAGCTGAAACCACTGATTTTCCTCAAATAAGTAGCAGGAACTCAATGCTATTTATGCACAAAACTGCTATAAGCATCTTAAAATGGCTTCCTTCAAACCAACCAAGGAAACCCATGAACAGACTAAACATTTATAATTTATTATAAATAAATACTAAATTGAGTAAATGTGATACAGATGAACCAGATGCACAAATGGAAACTCCAGAATGCAAAATGCAATAGTTTCTAAACTGAAGATTAGGCTTTAGCACCTATTTTATTCATCAATACAAGTTTTCATTTATAGGAATTATATTTGCAAGCTTTACAAGTATATGAACTTTAAAACTTCTTGACGTATTTATAATCTTCATCCAAATTAGCTGATTTCTACAGTGGCTATGTAACACACCACTAGTCTTACAAAAGAGCCAGAGCTAATGAAGTCATCAATGAGGTGCATATACTGGAACACTGAACAATTAATACTGACCTATATCTAATGAGCAAGGTAAAAAGCTTCCTTTATTTCATCTGTGGTGACAATGAGCTATAAATCCTAATTTTACTTCAGAAGCTAAATGTTTCACTTCACATCCACTCTGGATTTTAAACCTATAATTGAAAACCCTTTGACTGAATTTTACTCTCTCATTTTACAGTGGCATGTTTCTGAAGTAACTCCATTGACTTCAACTGAGTTATTCCAGGTTTATATGGATGTAAATGAGAACAGAATTTGACACCATAGGTTTAGTCAAAATGATGTTTTAAATTTTGTGGGGCTGACAATTTTATACCTTAATAAAGAAATACAAGTCTAGGGGGGGATTTGTTTTTTCTTAATCTTGCACCATTGCCATGAATCATTTATGCATCCATCAAGAGGGCTTCCCATTCAGCTTAATTTATCCCTGTAATGTAAATATTGTAAGGTGATCTGTTTTTCTGCTTTCAATTGTGAATAAATTATGCATTTGATTATTACACCTTTCCATAAGAAGTCAATTGATTACCTGCATACTGATTCAATAAAAATGAGATGCCACCAGCTCTGCGTGACATAGCCTTGAAATTACAAAACCTGTGCAGATTCATAAGGATTTCAGAGACATGAAACAAGATGAAGTTAGTATTGTATTTGGTCCTTAAGATTCAAGATGGGGGAAACTCTCCACCAACGCAAGAGGAGAGAATCTAAAAACTTCCCTTTTAAAGGTGTCATCTAAACTAATATTTCATTGAAAAATTATACATACAGCATCCTCAAAACAAGGTGGTTTGAACTTTGCTCTAAATGAGTTACACCCCATGTAAATCTGGAATCATTCACAGATTTACACCAGTGTAACTCTGAGCAAAATTGAACCTGGAGTCTGCAAATACACTGTTAAACCTGAAATACACAATAACCTTTACTGAATTTTTTATGTTACGTACATCTCATTCTCAAGTTACCAAATGAAGGCATAAAAACAGTGGCTCTTTGGAATCTGATCAGATATGAATGTCTGTTTTGACAGGACATCCTGAAACCCCAATTTAAAAAAAAAATGCACCAATCATCTTACACCTTATACCCTGAATGTAGTGCTTATTACTATTCCTATTTAGAAGTTTAGGTGGCAGAGGATTAAGCTTTGTGAGCATGGAGTCCTGCTCACTGCTGAATTGAAGCTGCAGAGATTCGTCTGATACAAAGCTTCCTCTGCTGGAAACAACAATTAGGGTGTGAGAGGTTTTACAATGATTGCATCTCCTGGGTTGGTGCAAGATGATGTGAACTTGTTGGGCTACAGTGATCTGCTGAATGATGATAAAATTCAGTTTATGAAATTTATTCAAGTGATTTACTGCTCAGGCTATATAATTAAATAGCATTTTCTTGCCTTGAAAGGAACCTAAAAGAGTTTTGTCCTAATATACCCCTCTGTATGAATGAAATGCATAAACCGTAACCAGAAATGCTCTGGACATAATATCAAAGGGACGGGGGAGTGAATCCTTTAAGGCAAGGGTGGTCAATAGGGGGACCACAGGCCAAATCCAGACCACCTGACACTTTCCAATGGACTGTGCGGGCTGAAGCCGAGCCAGGGCTGCAGCCATGTGGAGCTGTGCCTACTCCCCAGAAGGGGCGGTGGCGGGGCTGGGCTGCAGGATGCAGTCATGTCCATGGGTAGATGCTTGTGCAGCCAGAGCCCCACCATCAGCAGCGCTGGGTTGGGGAGGGGGTGGGGTGAGCAGCAACATTGGGCGTGGGGAGACATCTCCACATGCACCCCATGTGGAGCCTAATGTGTCTCCTCTACAACCTGGCCCCTCCAATCAGGGAGCAATGGGGTATCACTGGCTCACTCTGAAGCCCAGAGGGCAGCGCAGTAGGGGCTCTAATTCAAATACTTTTCTGCTGGTCATGGAGACAATTGGGCTGGCTGGACCATAGAGTCATGACTCTTGGGCTCTGGGCCCTACCGGGCAATCCGGCTGGTAAGTACCTGATAGGGTCCCACGCCATCCATTTGTGCTGGGGCACCAAACATAGCGCAACGCCCCCCACTCCCCCGACAGCCCCCCACCTAGCCTTGTGCCCCCAGCCTGCGAGCGGTTCCCAGCCTCAGCTCTGCCTACTTCCTGGTGGGTAACCCTCAACGCACTACAGATTTACTTCAGAGGGGTATTATTTTAGAACTTTACGTTTCTCTTTTTGTTACTCTTCATTTCTGATAACCCATTAACAACACTTATATTAATTGTGGCTATTAAGCCCTATGTTTCCTTTTTATCTGGCTAGCCATAAGGGCTTTGATTATTATTCATCACGAGTAGGGCTTTTTCTTTAAGGCAGGGACGACTTCTGAAACTAATTGCTTTTGAACCCTCCTAAGACAAAGGGTTATGTCACTTTCTTATCTTTAGATAGCAGCTGATGCTACAACGTGTTGGGTATCTTCCAGAGGTACTGAGCTCCCTCAACAGCCAATGGGAGAAGATGCTCAGCACCATGCAAGATCAGGCCATAATAAATGTGTACTACAAGTACTTAAAAAGTAAGTGTTTCTATTATATATAAAATGACTAAAGGAGATTTAGTTGTTATCCAAAATTTTTAAGTATACGTATTCTGCATGTATTTGTCCCTTTTCCCTATTATCTGAAGATTTTATTGTACTTTTTTTTTTTTTTTAAACAGGAAGTAACACAAAGTCAGCTAAACAATATGTCTATGCTAGGAGCAACTCCAGGCCAGAGTCAAGATGTATCAAAGGGCCAACACATGCAACTCTGATATAAGCCATTAACTTGTAAGGTAACTAGAGTATGTTTGAACACATTTCCCTTTGTAGACACTCTCAGTACACTACTGAAAAACACTGATTCAATGTCAGAAAAGAGTGATTGGCTTAACCTTATATTCCATTGATAATGAATTCTATAATTAGTCCACAGTCAGACAGTAATCAAACTAATAACAGACTCCCTGGCATACACAGGCAGACAAATTCTTAAATCCTAGCATCCATCAGTAAGACATACTTATAGAAGCTTGATGCAATCTGTTTACCCTAATTAAAGATGCTGTTCATAGAATCATAGAATCATAGAACTTAAGATCAGAAGGGACCATTATGATGATCTAGTCTGACCTCCTGCGTGATGCAGGCCACAAGAGTTGACCCTCCCACTCCTGAAATAACTCTCACCCTTGACTCAGCTGCTGAAGTCCCCAAATCATGATTTGACGAAATCATGATGTATTGAGAGAGTCAGAGCAGCAACTAGAGCCACGTTTACAAAAACACGCACACCAGCATTTCCATGTATTCAGAACAGAAACTGATTAGAAATCTTGTGAACTGACCTAATAATACCAATTATTTTAATAAGTGCCCTAAACAGTACATAGAGACATGTATAACTGGAATTTAGGCATATTTTATTGTTCACCTCATTTGTTTACTGAAGACCCTAAACAAATTAAATTAAATACTACATTTATCAGGATAAAATATATTTATAAAACCATAAATTACATACATTCTTATAGGAACTGTTATTAGTAGTAATTGTACAAGTAGTGATATATCAGCAGTGTTCAGAGGAACCAATCAAAATATGGACACCACTGTGTTCAGCACTGACTGGTGCTTATAACACTTAGCACATTTCTACTGCAGTCAGAGAACAACAGGGAAGGAAGGTCCCTTACTGCAACATGTACATTCCCCTAGTTGTAACATAACACTGTGCAGTCTAACAGATAAAGTCTTTGCTTCATATGTGGTCACTAGTTAAAATCTATAAAAACCATCATGTTAAAATCTATTCAAGTTAAATATGACACAATTAGAGCTAACGTGGTTCTCTCTTAGATGGTTCATAAAACCAAGCATGGGAGCTCTAAAATGGGGGATGAGTGGGACCAACTTAATCTTACTCCTAACTTTGTCTGTTTAAAATATTTGAACTTTCTAATGTGATTTTTTTTAAAATTATATACATATTTAAAATGGATACTCTGTTCTTTTTTAAACTTTTAGCATTAAATATTTTGGATCAAACACATGAAAGAGTGACATGTTATTTTCTGATACCACAGTTGTTATACTAAAAGGATTTTCTTAGTTATTAAAACTATGGAAATTTCAAAAGCAATTAACACTAGATATGCTCTTGCAACAAAACTTGATGAAAGAACGTTTTAAATATGAGCAACCTATAGGTAAAGCACTTGTGTAAATCTTTTCAGAAAAAAGTTATAGCTCATTGTTTTACTACTGTAAAATGTCTAATTACAAAAAATTCAAGCTAAAAGATTTTTACATTCAATGCCTCAATTTAGTATTAAAAAGTTTTCTTATAACCTAAAATACAGAAAATTACCAATACTATTTCAAAAAATACAGTGAAACACTGAGTAGGATAAAATACTATGTCCCTAGGAAGATTTTACTTCATTTTTTAAAAACACCATACACTTAACCACCAATCACTTTATTACATTTATCCTTGTATATCTATATTGCATACATGCAAATAAAAAAAAACTATGATAATATAATGTCATGTTACATCAGCACACAGGAACTATTCACTACAGATACAGTATAAGCGTGCACAACTCTACTGCTTAATAGTGGTGAACTTGTATCCTTGCCCATCCCCCAAAATAATCAAAGGATGCAAATATTAAAGTTTTATATTAACATTTAACATGCTTATTTATACAAGTATCTTTATATTCAAAGTCTTCCTTGGGACAGCCACAGGCTACTTGAGAGCTCACCTATCTGCAACTGTGACCTCTCATTAACAGATAAATTCCACTGACGCCATGAAACCACTGACCACTTGAAGAGGCTCATAATTGCAGGAGTCAGAACTTATAAGAGCTGGAACTAGAATATGAAATTCAACTTAAGGAAAATTGGGCTCTGAGACAGTACTTGCAATAACATAAACGGAGTTTTCTCTATAAGCCTTACTCAGAACTAATAGAGCAGGCAGTTCATTAGAAAGGGTGAATTTCATCCAGAATGAGCGTCACAATAAACCCTCTCACCACTATTTGTCCAGTCTTTAGGCTAGATATATTGAACTTGTAAGACAAAATTAATCTTGGGCTCAAAGTGTTGCACAACTGTAGCATTCCTGCCCTAGCAAGATTTTTCTTGTCTGACATTTTGGACAGTGCTGTTCTAAAATGAGCTGTCACTTAGCCTTCTCATCAATCTCATCCAGGAGAAGACTCTAGGGTTGTACATTGATATTTCTATTTTCTTCCTAGTCAAGTTTCTGTGAAAAGCACTTAACTTTGGAGCAATTTGAAAGGGGAAAAAAAACCCAACCTGTATTGCTGACTCCCACTGAACCAGACAGATCCTGATTGGCAGAAAGAGCAAAAAACCAAGCAGGAGTGAAAGAGAGGTACACCTCTACCCCGCTATAACGCGACCCGATATAACATGGGTTCGCATATAGCGCGGTAGCAGCGGGGCTCCGGCGGCGCTTTAAAGGGTCCGGGGCTCCGGCTGCTGCGGGGAGCCCCGGGCCCTTTAAATCACCGCTGGAGCCCTGCCGCCCCTACCCCGATATAATGGGGTTTCACCTGTAACGCGGTAGGGATTTTTGGCACAACCGCGTTATATCGGGGTAGAGGTGTATCACTGCTTGTCTGCATGGTAGAAGAGAGGGAGGGGACAGTGCTAATATAGATCCCCATAGAACAGAGAGGAAATAAAAAATTTTCTTTTTTAAATAATTTGGTACTGTCTTTCCATTGAGTGTACAAGGAAAAACAAGAAAAAACAAACATACTATTGCTTCTTAAATTGTCCGAATTGTAATCTCACACTTTAAACAGAAATTAAACAGCTTAAATACGTAATATTTTAAAGCGGTCACTTCCTCTTTCTGTAGGAAATACATCAAATGCTCATATTAATTGACACCACAGGTGCATCTGTCCTCTTACTTCTTCATCTCTACGAACCCCCAAGCTGTTATTTAATAGTCAAGAAATGACATGCATTAATCTCTAACCATACTATTAGTAGCCAATTAACACATTTACTATGGCAGTGCAATCGATATTTGAAAATTTTAAAAAATGCAACCGGACTGAAACACAGCCCTAAGGCAATATATCCTTAGGGGACACACTATTTTAAACAGAAATGGGGAGCTGATGCATCTATAGTCTAGAAGTTTGTTAATGATTCAAAAATTCTACCTCCTGCAGTGAACCACACAAAAGATTTTTTAATACTCTTGAGTTCTATCAACATCATTCAGCACAAATTTGAGATTTGGAAATACAGTATTGGGATGACTCTGTGTGCCCTGCTATCTGTGTTAACCCTCACTTTCAGCTCTGTTATTTTTCAAACATCCCCATGGCTAACAGTTTTAAGAGAAGCAGAGGTGCTTTTTGCTGTCCCCGTGAAATTACATCCAGATTTGGAGGAGTTATAAACTTCTGCAAATTGCTATTAGCTTATGCTTAGAAGAGCTTCCGAGAAGGTTACTGCTAAAGTACCCAACCATTCTGTATGCACCAAGCATGTTCTCTGGCCACAAAAGGCTCCTACATGCCAACTGCACTGACAGTGCTTCCAAGTTTCACTCAGTATCTTACATGGTGGACTGAGAATATGAGATAAATAAGGGGCACAGGCGTAGCAGCAGTGTGCCCCCTCCCTCTTTCCCCGAGAACTTGTAGCCAGGCCGTAAACAAGAACATTTTCCATTGAATGGCTATACTAATTCTGCGGAGGCAGGCAAAGTTTATTCCCCACATTTTACAGCCAGTGTACCTGACAGGTTGCACAAAGTCACTTCTGGCAAATCTGGGAATGGAATCTTGTCTTTAATATGGCAGAGCCAACCCTCCTTTACTTAAGCATATGGGTTTTCAGGCTGAATGTGTCAAATCTGTGCACTTAACTATGCTGTCTGTAACCACTAGACCACATTACCCTCCAGAAGTAGGACCAACATTCCTCTGCTGTCTAGCAAATAGTTGTATGAGCCAGTAGTAAAGTGTGTGTTCTGTCCCCCTCTAGCCACAGAAGTCAATTGCCTACTACTGCTGCTAGTTATTCCTGTAACTCAAGTGGTAATGTAAACTACAACCTTGCTGATGACCCTGTGGTCTAGGTGATGTCGTTATGGCACTCTATAATATAATTTGTGTTTTTTTCCTGTTTGCTTTTTTAAAAATATAAGAATTTATATACAAAAAAACTCCTCCCTATGTTAAAAGAAGGTTGAAGTTGCTAAAAATCAGAAAATGCCAGAGTGGTTGCCTTCTTCCTCTTTCTTATATTACTAGAGTTGGACAAACAAGTTGGGGGCGGGGGGAGGGAACTTCAGCAACTTAGTTCTTCTACTCACAAACTTTTCTAACTACCCAAGTATTCACATATGCTGTCATGTGATTTTCAGTTAGTCCATGTATTGAATACACAGTGCCTTAATCAGCATTTTATTTTCTAACCGAATTATGCTATTTGAAACTGGAAAAAATCTGAATCGCAAAATAGTTTTAAGTATGCTTGTGGTTACCACTTACCTAATCAGAGGTTATATACATTTTACATTATCAGAGTAACATTCTTGTCAGATGTGATGTAATCACAATTGTGTATATATTTATGAAACATGGCACAAAGTCATTAATGCAATTCAAGATGTTATTTTTAATATTTAGAAAAATGTTCAAAATTCTCCTGCTTCATAGAAGGATATTATTATTATTAAACACTTAGCCTGGTTTTAGGGTTCTCATTCACACATACCACAAGCTTAAGAACATCAATTTACTTCACATATTAAAAAAAGAAAAGAAAAGAAACATGACAGATTAGTAGAAATAATGTGTTTTTCTTTGTCAATTTTTTTTAAACAGGTATGGTGGGTAACTTCATCATCCCAAAACTGTAGATGGGGAATTGAAGACAGTAAGGTGACCATCATTCAGAGTGAAGGCCATGTTTAGAATACAGGAATCCACTTTCCATTGTCTATCACTCCTGACTTCATACCCTCTCCAATCGCTTCCTCTCACCTTCCACACCAAGTTCAGTCTTCTCCCCATGACCTTCAGGACTCAGCACAACTGCAGCACTGCCCACATCTCTGAATTAACCATGCCTGTCTTGCTGAAACTTAGTTTGCAGATTCTGATTACTTGTATTCCTAGAATTTTGTTCTCATTATTTGTGCCACAGAGTGGCATGTCTGAGCTGTATAATCACTTTCATGGCATGTTATTCTTTATAGATTTTAAAAGAAATTAAGCCAAATCAAAAATTTCAATGCTTAAAATGAGGACTGTATATAATTAACAGGTACTTACAGTACACACTCAAGCAGCATTTATTTTAAAAGTGGCAAATAATTTGTGCATGATACTAATGTTCTCAAGTCAGAAAACTTTCTACTTGCTTCTCTGCACAGAAGCGCCAAATTCACTTTAGGTGTAATGCCTGTAAAGTCATGGAGATACCTTAATGGTGAATATGACACAAAAAATACATACCCTGGAAAAGATTCTATAAAACCAAGGTTGTGTCCACCTGTGGTCATTAAAGATTCCAAGCAGTTTTCATAAGAGAAAAAACATTCACCTCAATGTCCTGGCTAAACTGCAACTCAATTAGTTACATTCTGCTTATTTAAAATCCTTCTGAAATTTCAATTATACACAAAATTCTTCATTTTCTGCCCTAAATTTTAATACATTGTGACTGGGTGCTGAACGGCCTGAGATCCTTAAATAAAATCCCCACAGAACGACAAAGATTTATCAGGATTATGATTTCATAGATGAGCCAAGGAGTCAGTGCTCAGATCCAGATCCTGATCAGGTTCAGGCTAAGGATTGGGTTAGAGGCTGAATCAGAGATTGAATGGAAATGCTATGGGGGAATGAAATCTCATAGAATCATAGAAATGTAGGGCTGGAAGGAACCTTGAGAGGTCTTCAAGTCCAGCCCTCTGTACTTAGTAGTACCAAGTAAGCCTAGACCATCCTTGACAGTTGTATCTAACCTCTTCTTTAAAATCTCCCAATGATGTGGATTCCACAACACCCCTTGGAAGCCTATTCCAGAACCTAACTAACCTTAAAATTAGAAAGTTTTTCCTAATATCTAACCTAAATGTCCCTTGCTGCAGATTAAGCCCGTTATTTCTTATCTTCAATGGACATGGAGATAAATTGATCCCCATCCTTTTTATAACATCCCTTAACATATCTGAAGACTGTTAGCAGGTCTTCCCCTCAGTCTCCTTTTCTCAAGACTAAACATGCCCAGTTTTTTAACCTTTCTTCATGGATCAAGTTCTCTAAACCTTTTATCCTATTTTTGTTGCTCTCCTCTAGACTCTCTTCAATTTATCCACATTTTTCCTAAATTGTGGCACTCAGATGCGGACACAGTACTCCAGCTGAGGACTCACCAGTGCCAAGTAGAACAGAACAATTAACCCCCATTTCTTACATACAACTCTCCTGATAATACATCCCAGAATATTAGCCTTTTTCGCAGCTGCATCAGATTGTTGACTTATATTCAATTTGTGATCCATTATAACTCCCAAATTCTTTTCAGCAGGACTACCTATTCTTGCAAAACAGCAAACAGAAAGTGGTCCAATTCTCATGCAATCACCTGATCTCACAAAATTTCTATCATCTTGGATGGTAGAAATGTAAGAATATTTATATTTATAAATATTATTATACTTCTATTCTCAGCATTATGGTTATTACTACAACATTCATAGATCATTAAAAGTATGTACATCCAGAGATCATGGTTTTTTGTTTGCTTTTTGTTTTTAAGACTGTTGCTAGTTATTATTGGTGTAATGTTGCCAACTTTTCATACATTATTTTTGCTGTAGCCAAGCTACCTAGAAAATAAACCCCTTCCTGTTTTAGACCTGACTGAGGATCAGTTCACAAAATTAAAATGAAATAAAAATAAATCTGTTACATGTCCAAAACCAATGGAAATAGGAAATGCATGCTCTTTCAGCCACAGATAATGAACTACACACATTTTAATGAGCTCAGGTTTTCCATTCAGCTGAGTCTGTAAGCCAAACTAAAAAAAAATCATGAAGCAGCTATCAGACAAAGCCATGGATAGCATTATTATGTCAACGTTTTCTATTTCTAATGTACACAATACAAACTGCCTTTGTACTGTCAGTTCAAAAATACTCTGCCACTGTCCTTGATTCTGACTTTCTGCCCATAGCTCTGCATTTCCCTCTGATTTAGTCTGCTTGACCTTTGCTTTGCAATCTTACTTTCTGCAAATGAAAGATGTTTTGAAAGTGCGAACGCAAAAGAACGAACATAGACTTGTTAAATAAAATGTCTTTCCATTTAAATTATAAATAAATTCAGAATCCATTTAAATACATATAAGATAACGATCAGAGATGTAGCAGGACAATTCAGGGTTACTATGAAAAGCCAGTTAACCCACAGATTAGTTTAACTGCAACTTTTCAATAGTTAAAAACATTCACGCACAAATATTTTTTCTTCTCCAACTGAAAAAAAAAAAAAAAAAAAAAGAGAGAGACCATCCATGGAAATGGTGAATAACAGTTATTGATTTAAAGATCCCTGCTTGAGATGGATTGCATTATAACATACTACATCAGTTACTATTTGGATTGTTTATTTCTTGTCACAGATTTGTATCCTCTGGGATTCAAATTATCTGTTGAAGTACAATGTTCAGAATACCCGTTTTTGTATAAAAATAGTGGGCCTAATTCTGCAATGCAATCCCACTGAGAGTAGGGGGCTTGAAGATGGTACAGATCAAGGCAGAATTATTCCCAAAATCTGTTTTATACATAATATACACACAAACTTATATTACACACACGCTGTAAGAGGTATATATCCATTAATGCTTTGCAGCAAAACGTGAAAAAAGGTAACATTAAGATATTCTTTTAGCATACTTCAAAGTTTTAAAATAAGATTGTTTATTATAGAACAGGGGTAGGCAACCTATGGCACGCGTGCCAAACACGGCACGCGAGCTAATTTTCAGTGGCACTCACACTGCCTGGGTCCTGGCCACTGGTCCAGGGGGCTCTGCGTTTTAATTTAATTTTAAATGAAGCTTCTTAAACATTTTTAAAACCTTATTTACTTTACATACAACAATAGTTTAGTTATATATTATAGACTTATAGAAAGAGACCTTCTAAAAATGTTAAAATGTATTACTGGCACGCGAATCCTTACATTAGAGTGAATAAATGAAGACTTGGCACACCACTTCTGAAAGGTTGCCGACCCCTGTTATAGAATAAAGGCCATGTTCTGATTACAGGCTCCTTATCCATTGCAGAACCAGGGTATAGCTAATTGATGCTGTACAATTTAAATATGGAAGTGTATTTTCAGTGTGATGCAGTACAATCTTTTAGCAACTTTTTTCCATGTAGGCTGATGCATTAGAGAGAGCACGATTCTGAATTCCATATCGAGCTGAGCTGCTCAGTAGGAACATTGACCAGGTAATAAGATCATTTTAGCTAAATGCCACTTGTCAACTACTCAGAAAGTAGAGACTTAATTACAGTATCACTTCTTCAGGAAACACAAATCTTGTTTCACTAGAGTCAAAAGCTGGGCTCACATTACCCATACCAATCAACATGCTTGATAATATTTTGTCTATGATCTTTGGTTTTGTAGATGTTTTGGTGCAACTTTAGCTCCATCAATATATGTGTGACGTTGCACTCCATATGTTTTATGGAAATATGTTTATATGATGTAACTGGAATATGCTTCATGCAAAAGGTCTCTTGTAAGGTATCATTACAAAGCTTACAATCTACTAGTGTGTTCATTCTATTTGTATGAATGTATCATTCTTGTATCTAAAACTAGAAATATGAAGTATTACTCTGAGGTCCTATTGTAATTATGCAAAGTGTGGGCCATTAATGGTGGCTTAGGATCTTCATGGCTCCCATTAACTAGAACAATTGGTTGTAAATGGCTCTGTTTACTTGTAAGCCTTCCTGTGTTCGAGAGTCAGGCCAGAAAAAATGGAGATCTCACAGGACATGTGACCATGTCACCTGGTACTGGAATCCATCTTAAACCTGGTGCTTTTCCATTTAGAGGAGGGGTGGGCACCCAGAGAGAGAAAAGATTCCCGCCTTGTGCCAAAGCTATAAAAGGGGGTGGAACAGAACAGAGGGGACTGCCAGTCATGAGAAATCCCCTACTTACCACCTGAACTGTAACTAACAAGGTCTGTACCAGGGGAAAGGATTGGGTCCAGACTAGGAAGGAGTCTAGTCTGTGAAAGAAGCTTATTGGCACATCTCTGAGGGCGAGATTTACCTGTATTCAGTTTCTTAATGTATTAGGCTTAGACTTGCATGTTTTGTTTTATTTTGCTTGGTAACTTACTTTGTTCTGTTATTACTTGAAACCACTTGAATCCTACTTTTTATACTTAATAAAATCACTTTTGTTTATTAACAAACCCAGAGTAAATGATTAATACCTGGGGGAGTAAACAGCTGTGCATCTCTCTCTATCAGTGTTATAGAGGGCGGACAATTCATGAGTGTGACAGCGTACCCCATAAAGGGGCTCATAAATGTATGTATAATATAACTGGAATAGGGTTTTGCTACATAGGCCATGTAACATATCTATGTAAAGGTTATGATCTACTGGTTATGTTCACCCTAGTTGTATGCAGGCACCATTTGTGTGTTCAAAGTTATGAACATTGGCTGTATAATTGCTTGATTTCTAAGTGGCCTCAGTTAGAACATTTGATGACTTCTTGGGAAAGGAATGTGCAAATTAGGTGTTCAGTCAGGGGGCACTTAACAGACAAAAGAGCTTGGAAGACTCCAATCCACATTAGAAGTCTACCTGAGGACGTTCAAGGCAGCATGTGGGTAATGGCTGCTACCTGCAGTCCTGAGTCATGCATGGGCATGTGACCTGCCCATGTGATTCCGAATCTCCANGGGATTTATTTGGGTTTAGACCCCATTGGGAATTGGGCATCTGAGTGCTAAGGGCAAGCACACTTCTGTGAGCTGTTTTCAGGTAAACCTGCAGCTTTGGGACAGGTGATTCAGACCCTGGGTCTGTGTCTGGAGCAGACGGGTGTGTCTGGCTTCAGCAAGACAGGGTGCTGAAACCACTGAGCTGGCAGGGAGAGTAGAAACAGAGGTAGCCTTTGCACATCGGGTGACAGCTCCCAAGGGGGTTTCTGTGATCCAACCCGTCACAATGAGTTTACCCCGTATAAGCTTTATACAGAGTAAAACGGATTTATTTGGTGCTTGAATCCCATTGGGAACTGGGTGTCTGGGTGCTGAGTGGTTTTCAGTTAAAGCCTGCAGCTTTGGGGGAGTGGTTCAGACCTGGGTCTGTGTTTTAGTCACACTAGCATGTCTGGCTCAACAAGGCAGGGTTCTGGAGTCCCAAGCCATCAGGGAAAATGGGCTCAGAAATAATTTCAGCACATCAACTGACAGTCCCAAGGGGGTCTCTCTGACCGAACCTGTCACAATATACACAGTATGAAAGCTGTTTTTAAAAACTTTTATTTTGGGAACTATTCTCATGAAATGAAAGCATGTTAAAAGGAGATCTTGATTTGACGTTCCCCTCCATAAATTTTACATGTAATAATAGGAATAAAAAATCATATGCCAACACATGGCTACAATGATTTGGACAGGAAGTAAAGACAGACATTGCCTCAAAAGCCAAATGTTGCCTTTTAAAGCCTCTAAGTTATTTTTAGACATTCCAATACCTTTTGCAACACCACCTTGGACTGTGATCTCATCAGATTTTGCAAACTAAACAGGCCAGCACCTAGATAGGAGGATTACAAGGAAAACCCCAACATGATTTAGGAAATGCTGTTGGTACTTCAGTGAGTAGTGCTCTTTGCTCCGAACCAATGTCTCAATAGTAGTACAAAGGGGTAGTAGACTCCTGGGAGTGCTGGTTTTAGTTTAAACTAGGGCTATCGATTAATCACAGTAACTCAAAAACATTAATCATGATTTTAAAAATTAATCACAATTAATAGAAGTTTTAGTCACACTGTTAAATAATAGAATCAGAATTGAAATTTATTAAATATTATGGATGTTTTCCTACATTTTTAAATATATTGATTTCTATTACAACACAGAATACAAAGTGTACAGTGCTCACTTCATATTACTTTTGATTACAAATAATTGCACTGTAAAAATGATAAAAAATAGTATTTCTCAATTCACCTCATACAAGTTCTGTAGTGCAATCTCTATCATGAAAGTGAAACTTACAAATGTAGGTTTTGTTTGTTCCATAACTGCACTCAAAAATAAAACAGTGTAGAACTTTAGAGCCTACAAATCCACTCAGTCCTACTTCTTGTTCAGCCAATCGCTAAGACAAATAAATTTGTTTACATTTATGGGAGATAATGCTGCCCTCTTCTTATTTACAATGTCAACAGAAAGTGAGAACAGGTATTTGCATGACACTTTTGTAGCCGGCATTGCAAGGTATTTTCGTGCCAGATATGCTAAACATTCGTATGCCTCTTCATGCTTCGGCCATCATTCCAGAGGATATGCTTCCATGCTGATGACGCTCGTTAAAAAAATAATGTGTTAATTAAATTTGTGACTGAACTCCTTGGGGGAGAATCGTATGCCTCATGCTCTGTTTCACCCTCATTCTGCCATATATTTCACGTTATAGCAATCTCGGATGATGACACATTGTTCATTTTAAGAGCACTTTCACTGCAGTTTGACAAAATGCAAAGAAGGTACCAACGTGAGATTTCTAAGGATAGCTACAGTACTCGACCAATGGTTTAAGAATATGACTCAGATAATGAAAATGCACTGTTTTGAATCGTTATCAAGCAGAACTCGTCATCAGCATGGACGCACGTCCTCTGAAATGGTGGTTGAAGCATGAAGGGACATATGAAACTTTAGCACATCTGGCACATAAATATCTTGCAATGCTGGCTACAACAGTGCCATGCGAACCCCTGTTCTCACTTTCAGGTGAGATTGTAAACAAGAAGCGGGCAGTATTATCTCCTGCAAATGTAAACAAACTTGGACTGAGTGCACTTGCAGGCTCTAAAGTTTTACATAGTTTTATTTTTGATTGTTTGTTCTTTTTTGTACATAATTCTACATTTGTAAGTTAAACTTTCATAATAAAGAGATTACACTACAGTACTTGTAATGGGGGAATTGAAAAATACAATTTCTTTTGTTTTTCTACAGTGCAAATATTTGTAATAAAAAATAAATATAAAGTGAGCACTGTACATTTTGTATTCTCTGTTGTAATTAAAATCAGTATATTTGAAAATGTAGAAAACACCCAAAATATTTAAATAAATGGTATTCAATTACTGTTTGGCAGTGCAATTAATTGCACGATTAATCATGATTAATTTTTTAATTGCTTGACAGCCTGAGTTTAAACATAAAATCAAGGCAGGATGATTTTCAACTGTGAAAGATCCCATGGCACATATAAGAAGTTTGGGTGTTAGCCTCAGATACCTTCCCAAATTCTTGTTTGGGTAATGATACATCCAAATCTCACCCTGTAGTTTACAAATGAATATATTACAGTAACTCCTCGTTTAACGTTGTAGTTATGTTCCTGAAAAATGAGACTTTAAGCAAAACGATGTTAAGCGAATCCAATTTCCCCATAAGAATTAATGTAAATGGGGGGGTTAGGTTCCAGGGAAATTTTTTTCACCAGACAAAAAACTATGTATTATATAGATATACACACAGTATACGTTTTAAACAAACAATTTAATACTGTTCACAGATATGATGATTGTGAAGCTTGGTTGAGGTGGTGAAGTTAGAAGGTGGAAGAGGGAGGGATATTTCCCAGGGAATGCCTTGCTGCTAAATGATGAAGTAGCACTCGGCTGAGCCCTCAAGGGTTAACATTGTTGTTAATGTAGCCTCTCATCAAGACAGCACGAACAGGAGGGAGGGGAGACAGCATAGCAGACAGAGACAGAGACACACCTTGTGTGTGGGAGAGAGAGATGCACACTGCCCCTTTAAGTAAGCTGACCCACTCTTAAGTGCATTGTCTTTTTAAGTGGATCGAGAAGTTGAGACAGCAGCTGCTGCCCCAAGCTCTCTGTCTCTCTCCGTCCATGTCCCCTCCCTGCTCTATATGGAGAAGGGGTAAGCAGGGTGCAGGAGCATGGGGGAGGATGACACCCTGACATTAGGCCCCCCCCCCTTTCCTCCCTGCACAGCAAGCAGGAGTCTCTGGGAGCAGCTGCAAGGCAGAGGGCAGGAGCAGCACATGGCAGTGGGGGGGAGGGACAGCTGAACTGCCGATTGATAGCCTGCTGGGCGGCTGCAGCACAGGGATATTAGGGGAGTGGGGAGCTGATAGGGGGGCTGCCGGTCCACCCTGGTTCCAAGCCCCCACCAGCTAGCTGCAACGGGCTGCTCTTCCTGCAAGCAATGTACAAAGCAGGCGGCTGCCAAACAACGTTAGAAGGGAGCATTGCACAACTTTAAACGAGCATGTTCCCTAATTGATCAGTAACAACGAAACAACGTTAACTGAGGCGACTTTAAGTGAGGAGTTACTGTATTCTACTGCACTTCCTGACCTAAACCACTGAGTAGTATTCCAGTGAGCTACTATGTTCGTTCAGAGGTGGCTGTACTCCAGTGGAGAGTGAAGGGATTCATATATAAATATACACAGTCCGCAAAGCATTTTGAAATACTTCAGTATATATTAATATATTATTACTCCAGTCATTTTGATAACATTGCTCCACAACCCAAAGAAATGAAGCTTTGGAGAGGCTTAAATTTCAGTACTCTTGGATAGAATCAGGGCTCTAATACCCAAACTAGATTTCCACACTCTTCTCTGGCACGGCTATACTCAGCCCCATCTGTCAAAACTACACTGTGCCCACTCACAGGAGATATGCCAGTTTCAACCAGGCATAGGTGCCAAATAATGATGGATTTAAAAGAATAGTGTCATTTTCTGCAAGAAGATCCTTCTGGTTGCAGGTGGTGCCAAATCACACCCACATTTCAATATGAAGGATCATATCGGTCCATACATGTGAGCATTGTACCCAGAAATTTAAATCTTCATCAACCTCTAGATCACAAACCTGTATACATTTACTATTTAATTGAAAGTCTCCCCCATTGAAGCTCAAGTGAAAAAAGCTTTTAAGAAGCCCAGTATTTTTACACTGTAGAAGAAACCACATATTGTTCAAACTTAAAAATATACATCTATTCATGGAGAACATAACATCTGATTTATTAGGCTAGGAAAATTGATTCATGATGTTCATTCACATGAATGGATGCAGCCTAGACATAGGCTAATCAGCAGAAGCAGTGTTCTTGTTCTTCTCTCAAGTCTCCCTTTATTATCTGGTGAATTTGACAGAAAAAGCACAGCTTCAGACTCTAGGAAACTGAGAGAAAACCTGGAACACTTAGAGGTTGTTGAAACAGGTGACCCTAAAAGCCATGCGTTGCTCTGCCTTCAAGTAACCTTAACACGGAAATAAATCAAGTTCTGTGTGCTCATGATCATGGAAAAGTTTATCTGTGAGAAATTCTTATTTGTATCTCAGGTGATTTCCAAAATAAACCATTATAGCTAACAAGATACGATAAATGCCATTTGAAAAATTAACTGATTTTCAACATACTAAATAATTCTTTGCAATAGAGGTGTCAACTATTTAAGGGAAAGTCGCTAAAAGTAAAGATTTAAGAATCAATAAATATTTCATAGTTATGGTGGATGGAGGAGAGTTTCAATAAAGGCTAGACATTCATAATATACAGCATCTGGACAGATTATTGCAAATAGAGAAAGCCATCCATCAAAACAATAGAGTATTGTTTGTAGCTGGTGTGTCTCACTAGTCAAATTTTTCAGAGCCAACAAACTAGATACAACTGCAATACATGGTATCATAAGCAAATGACACAGTAATGAGGATTGTAGTTGTAGCCATGTTGATCCCAGGATATTAGAGAGACAAGGTGTGTGAGGTAATATTTTTTTACTGGACCAACTTCAGTTGGTGAGAGAGACAAGCTTTTGAGCCACACAGAGCAGAAGAACTCTGTGAGAGTCGAAAGCTTGTCTCTCTCACCAACAGGTGGGGCGGCAAGCTGCGGGGGGTGGCCTGCCGGTCGCTGTGGGGACAGCAGTCAGGGAGCCTTTGGCAGCATGCCTGCGGGAGGTCCGCCAGTCCCACGGCTTCAGCGGCGGGTATGCCGAAGCCGTGGGACCGGTGGACCTCCCGCAGGCACGCCGCCGAAAGCCGCCTGACTGCCGTGCTTGGGGCGGCAAAATACATAGAGCCGCCCCTGCACTCATCAAAATGCCCTCTCAATCTCTTTTCACCAGACAGGCAAAATCAGCTCTCCTCTAGATAACCTATGTGACAGGTACTAAGAGCAGCATAATGCCTGTTGGTAGTAATTGGTAGTCAACAGTATCTTCAGAAAATTGACATCCCAAAGTAGATTTTCTTGCTTTCAAGAGCAATAGCAAATGTCCTCTATCTATTCTTCAAGAAAGAGTTATGCTCCACACTCCATGCAATGATATAATTCTCTATTGACTATGGTCAAGGCATCATATATGCCTTCCTGAAAATATCTCTTCCTCATCACAAAGATAAACAGGAAAAGGCAAGTCTCATACTTGGATCTTCCTATCACAGCATCAGACCTTTATGTAGCTCTTCTCAATGTCTCCAGCAATTCTCAAGGGTGACAGAAAATTTACTTTCCTCCAACTAGAGTTCTCAGAGTACATTGCCTCTCCAGATGCACACTTTCCAAGTGGCCCCCTCTCCCTGTTTCTCTCAAATCCCTAATTGATATTTTGAATAGCAGAAAGAAGCTGAAGCTTCATCTGAGCCTTCAGACCATTGAGTGTTCATATGAGTCAGCACACACAGCATCATATTCTCTGCTTTCTTAAAGCTTCTATGACTTGCAATGCCAACATACAAACTCTAAAATGATGGGTCTGTAGAAGGTATATAGTCAGTCATCTCCAGGTCAGGTGACTTTTTGTATGCCATTATGATCTATTACTTTTCAAACAAACCATCCAAACAATCGCTATTTCAATCCATGGTTTATATGAAAATCAGCCACTCAACAACAAACTTGAGTTTGTTTTCGGGAGACACATAGATGGGGGAAGGGATAGCTCAGTGGTTTGAGCACTGGCCTGCTAAACCCAGGGTTCTGAGTTCAATCCTTGAGGGGGCCACTTAGAGATCTGGGGCAAAATCAGTACTTGGTCCTGCTAGTGAAGGCAAGGGACTGGACTTGATGACCTTTCAAGGTCCCTTCCAGTTCTATGAGATATACCTATCTCCATATATTACTTTTTACATTTATGCTGGGATTTTCAAAGAAATAAAAAAGTCAGGCACCCAAATGACCACTGACATTCCATTGGAGTTGGGTGCCTTAATTCCCTTAGGCTCTCTGTACCCTGACTTCTACCCCGCATGCTACAAGGAGAGAAGAGACCATTTTGTTCAGAATATTGTTTACACATTGCATTCAATAGCCAAACAGGTTGGAATATATCATCTTCTTATTACTATTTTAATATCAAAATAGAAGACACTATTTGGAAACCATAAAATGTTCAAAGTTGTGATGCAGTTTCTGCAATATGCTTAATCAAGCCTGGCTTGATTATATTATGTCTGCCTCTTAATTTAGAGAGTTACCTAGAAATATTCTAAGAAAACAAAATAAAGAATCCTTTTCTTTTTAAGCATTTGTGAAATAATTTCTCTGGGGAGACAAAAAGAAAAAATTAGACTGAAAATATAGGCAGTGCTTAACACTGGCAGATCTACAAATATGGTACATCCCACACACTTGTTATAGTAATACCAATGACAGCTGTTACACCTACTACTAAGGGCAGCTCTGATCAACTGCAGATACTAGAATTACTAAAGTGCAGTAAGATCAGTGCTATCTCCCAAGTAAAAACTTGAAATCATTTCAAGTAGCAGTCTCATCAAACTCTCTGCACCAGCATTCAAATCTAGATATTTAAACAAAAAATATATATATTTTCCATGTTATTCTGGCAGGTCTTTGTTTACTATTATTCTTAAAACAAGAGATAAATTATTTCACCATCCACTAAGCCTCACTTAAAAGAAAAGAGAAAGGCAATTTTATAGCCTTCTAAAAAGGTCTTCATCAATTCTGATACCTAAGGATGAAATTCACCCTGATATGAAGGGATGCACAAGGGTTTCCATTATTTTTATTTCTAAGCCACTCACCACCCATCAACCTGAACACTTAACATTAAAGGGACATTAACATTAAACAAAAAAACAAAAAACAGTCTGAATTATTTTCTATCTAATATTGTTAGAAACAACTTTTCAAAAATGACTGATGAGATTATTCCAGAAAAAAATTTCTAGTTTGTTTACGTAGATCATTTGACCATTCTCGGTGTATAGTCATTTCACTGTTTTCTGGTAGTTATGGGGCTCCCGCCTAGGCCCAACAACAAAAATATGAAAATATAATTCTAAAACCACAAAAATTGGCAGCCTGTCTCTAAAGGAGGTGTAAGACCTGAAGCTACTTTAAATTATTTTTCTCTCCCAGTGTGACTAGACTCCAGGTAGACAGTGACCAATTAATGGATTAAGCCTCATAACACCCCAGATGAGAACTGTAAGGACACTATCTTCATTTTATAGATAGGAAAATTGAGGAAAAAATAGGTGATTTTTCTCAAGGTCACACAGGAAGTTTGAGAAAGAGCCAAGAACAGAACTCAGCTCCTGAAACTCAGCCTGCTGCCTTAATCACAAGACTATCTTACTTCCCACCACTTGCTACCTCTCTTCATAGATTCCAAGGCCAGAAGGGACCATTGTGATCATCTAGTCTGACCTCCTGTATAACACAGGTCATGGAACTCCCCCAAAATAAGTCCTAGAGCATATCTTTTAGAAAAAAATCCAATCTTGACTTAAAAATTGCCAGTGATGGAGAATCCACCACGACTCTTGGTAAATTTTCCAATGGTTAATTATCTTCACTGTTAAAAAGAGTACCCTTAATTTCCAGTCTGAATTTGTCCAGCTTCAACATCCAGTCATTGGATTGTATTACACCTTTGTCTGTTAGACTGACGACACAGACACTAAGGCCAGAAGTGACCATCGTGATCATCTACTCTGACCTCCTGTACATCGCAGGCCACAGACCTCACCTATCCATAGGTCCCATAACCTCTGGTTCATTGTCAAATATTTGTTCCCCACATAGATACTCCTCTACCTCGATATAACGCTATCCTCGGGAACCAAAAAAATCTTACTGCATTATAGGTGAAACCGCGTTATATCGAACTTGCTTTGATCAGCCGGAGTGCGCAGCCCCGCCCCCCCGGAGCACTGCTTTACCACGTTGTATCAGAATTTGTGTTATATCGGGTCGCGTTATATCGGGGTAGAGGTGTACTTATACACAATGATCAAGTGACCCTTTTTAACCTTTTCTTTGTTAAACTTAAGAAATTGAGCTACTTGAGTATCACCATAAGGCATGTTTTCTAGTCATTTAATCATTCTCATGGCTCTTCTCTAAACCCTCCCCAATCTATTGGGTGAATTGTGGACACCAAAACTGGGCACAATATTTCAGCAATGGTCGCACAAGTGCAAATACAGGGGTAAAATAATCTTTCTGCTCCTACTTGAGATTCCCGTTAATCCATCTAAAGATCGCATTAGCTCTTTTGGGCCACAGCATTGCACTGGGAGCTCATGTTTGGCTGATTATCCCTCACAACCCCCAAATCTTTTTGACAGTTACTGCTTTCCAGGATTGAGTCCCCCCATCCTATAACTATGGTCTACATTTTTTGCTCCTAGATATATGCATTTTAATATGACTAAATGTATACTGTTTGCTTATGCCCATCTCACCAAGCAATCCAGATAGCTGTGTATCAGTGAAAACTCATTCTGTGCCATGTTAATTTATATCATTCTAGTTTTGTAAGGAAAATGTCATGTGTTACCAAGTCAAATGCCTTACAGAAGACTACATATATAACATTAATACTATTATCTTTATCAGCCAAACTTGTAATCTCATCAAAAGATGATATCAGGTTGGTTCTATTTTCTATAAACCATGTTGATTGGCGCTGCTTACCCTCCTTTATTTCTTTACTAATCAAATCCCATATCAGCCTCTCCATTATCATGCCCAGCATCAATTTAATTACCTGGGTCATCTCGTTCACTCTTTTTAAATATTGGCACATTAGCTTTCTTTCAGTTTTCTAGAATTTCCTCAGTGCTTCAAGACATATTGAAAAATCAACATTAACAGTCCAGCAAGCTCCTTAACCAGCCCTTTTAAAAGTCTTGGGTCCAAATTATCCAAACCTGCTCATTTAAAAATGTCTATCTTTAGTAGCTGTTTTTTAACATCCTCCCAGGATACTACTGGAATGGAAGGAAAGTCATCATCATATGGTATGACTATATCATCTGAGTTTTCCCAAATACAGAACAGAAATATTTATTGAACACTTCTGCCTTTTCCGCATTATTACTGATAATTCTACCAGTTCCATCTAGAAAAGGACCAATATTGTTAATAGGATTCTTTTGTTCCTAATATACTTTAAAAACACCTCCTTACTGTCCCTAACTTTGCTGGCCATAGAGTTCCCCTTGTGTCCCTTTGATTTCCCTTCAGTCTAAGTAACATGAAACAACAAACAGAAAACATCATGCGATTAATCGCACCGTTAAATAATAATAAAATACCATTTAAATATTTTTGGGAGTTTTTCACATTTTCAAATATATTGATTTCAATTACAACTCAGAATACAAAGTGTACAGTCCTCACTTTATATTTATTTTTTATTACAAGTATTTGCACGGTAAAAAAAACAAAATAAATAGTATTTTTCAATTCACCTAATACAAGTACTATAATCTCTTTATCATGAAAGTTGAACTTACAAATGTAGAATTATGTACAAAAAAACTTGCATTCAAAAATAAACAATGCAAAATTTTAGCACCTGCAAGTCCATTCAGTCCTACTTCTTGTTCAGTCAATCACTCAGACAAACAAGTTTGTTTACATTTGCAGGAGATAACGCTGCCCGCTTCTTGTTTACAACGTCACCTGAAAGTCAGAACAGGCATTCACATGGCACTTTTGTAGCTGGCATTGCAAGGTATTTAGTGCCAGATGCGCTAAAGATTCATATGTCCCTTCATGCTTCAACCACAATTCCAGAGGACATGCGTCAATGCTGATGACGAGTCTGCTTGATAACAATCCAAAGCAGTGCAGACTGACGCATATTCACTTTCATTATTCGAGTCAGATGCCACCAGGAGAAGGTTGATTTTCTTTTTTGGTGGTTCGGGTTCTGTAGTTTCCGTATCAGAGTGTTGGTCTTTTAAGACTTCCGAAAGCATGCTCCACACCTCATCCCTCTCAGATTTTGGAAGTCACTTCACATTCTTAAACCTTGGGTCAAGTGCTGTAGCTATCCTTAGAAATCTCACATTGGTACCTTCTTTGCGTTTTGTCAAATCTGCAGTGAAAGTGTTCTTAAAATGAACATGTGCTGGGTCATTATCTGAGACTGCTAGAACATGAAATATATGGCAGACTGTGGGTAAAGCAGAGCAGGGGACATACAATTCTCCCCCAAGGAGTTCAATCACAAATTTAATTAATGCATTCTTTTTTTAAGAAGCGTCATCAGCATGGAAGCATGTCCTCTGGAATGGTGACCGAAGCAGGAAGGGGCATATGAATGTTTAGCATATCTGGCACGTAAATAACTTGTAATGCCGGCTACAAAAGTGCCATGCGAATGCATGTTCTCACTTTCTGGCGACATTGTAAATAAGAAGAGGGCAGCATTATCTTCTGTAAATGTAAACAAACTTGTTTGGCTTAGCGATTGGCTGAACAAGAAGTAAGACTGAATGGACTTGTAGGCTCTGAAGTTTTACACTGTTTTGTTTTTGAGTGCAGTTATGTAACAAAAAAAAAATCTACATTTGTAAGTTGCACTTTCATGACAAAGATTGCACTACAGTACTTGTATGAGGCAAATTGAAAAATACTATTTCTTTTGTTTATCATTTTTACAGTGCAAATATTTGTAATAAAAAATAATATACACTTTGATTTCAATTACAACACAGAATACAATATGTATGAAAATGTAGAAAAACATCCAAAATATTTAATAAATTTCAATTGGTATTCTATTGTTTAACAGTGCGATTAATTTTTTTAATCGCGATTAATTTTTTTGAATTAATCATGTGAGTTAACTGTGATTAATCGACAGCCCTAATAATTTCCAATATATTATGGCCAGTCTTGTGTATGGTGCCATAATTTTGGTTTGTGTGTGGAGGTGAACATTTGTTTCTCTTTTACCATAATTCTTTTAAAACTAGGTCAGTTTACTGAGGTCACATTCAACAATCAGTGACAAAAATTTTGAACACACTAACGTCCTTGACTTTCGGTTTTATTGCACTCTATTGTTTGAGCTTGAATTTTTACATGTTATTATCATACGTGTGTGTACTCTTGATACCTCAAGTTTAATCCAGATGAAAATACTTCTATGTTAGTAATATTATTTCCTTAACATTAATATAATTTATGAAATGTGTATGTATAATAGACATATTAGTCACATACTTATTAAGGAGATTTATATTTAATAAGAGTCAGATTAATCTGGACTTTACACAGGGGAAGAGGGAGCAAGGAGCCTTCCCATTCCTACAGGAGTGTGCAGTTTGGACCTTTCTTCAGTATGGCTTTGCAGCCCTGAATCTTCAGTGTAGTAAGAGTGAATAAGGAGTAAGGAAGAGGCAGGGCCACCTTGCAAACTCCTGCGTGTTGAAGAATTTATGGATGGATTGTTGTACCTGAGTTCCCCCTGTGGCAGTGCAACTCTGCATTACCTGCTTTCCAAAGCAGTGTCTGCTTAACACATCTAGCCCCAAATCTGAAACACCAAAGCGTTCAAGACAAATATGGTTAACGATGGCCTTCATTTATCTTCAGGATGCAGCTCAAACCTAATTCACATTGTCATGCCTGTCCAATACCTTGACAGATGGCTATAATTAATACCTTTGGACTTCCACAATTCTCTTGCCATGGACTTGGCATTAAAATTCAGCCCTGGCTGTGGAAATTTAAAAAATTACAGAGGAATTTCTAAATATAGACAAATAGTTAAAAGGATACAGTTGGCATTTAAAAATGACAAAAGCCAACTCTGTTCTCTGGCAGCTACATGAGCTGGTGTTGCTAAGCTCCTGCTGTTGCCCAGACAATCATACATCACCAGGTAATTCATGCAGGCCAGTGGTGTCCAAAGAACATAGAGTTTAATACTCAAAATGCATTTTTAACCAATACATCTCAAATCTACTAATTTAAACCCATTTAAAGTGCTATTACTCTGCTTCCTGCTGACCAAATTATGTCAAAAATGGGGAAAACTAACTGTGCTTTGTGTTATTTTAGTTTAGGCTCCATGTTAGTTTTACTTCCTGTGGTAATTTAGGGTTGCTTGTTTTTTTGCTATGAATGTAACTATGTAGATTCCATTTTAATTCAATCTACTCCTTTTGTTTTCATTTTTATATTTACCATACAGGCTCCTTCGTCAAATACATGCCTCAACCGGAGTCATAAGCCAGTTCTGAATTCTTTTATCAAACATAGAGGCTGGAGAATTCTCATGGTGTCCACGAATTTTTGTTTACTGTCCATGACTTTTACTAAAAATACCCGTGACTGAAACATAGCCTTAGCTATGAGTGATCCTTCTCTGCCCCCCCAAACTCAAGTTATTTACATAAGTCTGTTTACTCTTCAGACTACATGTGAACCCTACAACTCATGTGAATTTTTCTCACATTATTTTAGTGCACTAAGTTTCAATGATTCAGGAATATTATTTCTCTGTGTTCTGTATTCGTGGTAGAGAGATCCCCAAACACCAGGGTTGGGGCTTTTATTCACATTTCTTGCTCTCCTAAACGGATTTATTGCATCATTTTCTTATTTCTTTCTACCACTACTATATTTGCATTTTTGCATTTTTCTCACACTAAGAAAGCCAGACAGTTTCTTTGCTGCCAGGCACCTTAATGGACTGGCCACTATTTATAAACTGGTAAGGCCAGAATACCCAAACTGCAAAACAAAACCTATTAAAGATTGAGGGCCTGGGTCCTGCCAAGTGCTGAGACCCTTCTGTAGGAGGAGTTTAGCACCTTTCGGGTTCAAGCCCTATGTCACCCTATTCATGATTTCTGCTATTAACTGGTATGATTTTATTGATCACATACTGTCACAAGATGGGACCTCAGCTACTGTGAAACACAGGAGTCACAGGATCATCTACTGTCTGGAGCAGAGTACTGGGTGTGACAATGTATCCCATAATGCTTTATGGGAATATGACATAACTGGAATATGTTTTATGCTATCTGTGCCATGTAACATCTCTGTAAAGGTTATGGTCTACTGAATCTATTCATCCTATTTGTACACATATATCATTTTTGTACTTGAAGTTATGAATATTGGCTGTATACTTGCTTGATTTCTAAGTAAGCTTTGTAAGGCATTTGGTCAGCTTCTTTAGAAAGGAATTTGCCAAGTTAAGTACCCAGTCAAGAAGCACTTAAGGAACAATGGATCTTGGAATGCTCCAATCCACATAAGAAGTCTACTTGAGGACGTTCAAGGTAGCACGTGAACAATGGCTGCTGCCTGTAGTTCTGAGTCATGCATGGACATGTGGCTTGCCCATCTGACTCCAAAACTCCATCTTGGAGCTAGACATTGCATAGGAGAGAGGAGAGGGTCTCCACCCACAAGAGAAAGTCTATTTAATCCCATGGGAGACCCCTCCATTTGGTCTTCAGCTGGCTAAAGAGAGCCTCTCCACCCCCAAGGATACCTGAAAGGAACTGGAACAAAATACAGTAACTACAGGGGGTGTGTGTGATTGCTGGACCCAGCTTAGAAGGAGACTAGTCTGTAAAAGGAAGCTTACTGGTGAGGTTTTCATCTGTACTCAGTTGTATTACTGTATTAGACTTAGATTTGCGTGTTTTATTTTATTTTACTTGGTAATCCACTTTGTTCTGTCTGTTACTACTTGGAATCACTTAAATCCTACTTTCTGTATTGAATAAAATTACTTTTTACTTAGTAATTAACCCAGAGTATGTATTAATACCTGGGGGGGGGGGGAACAGCTGTGCATCTCTCTCTATCAGTGTTATAGAGGGCGAACAATTTGAGTTTACCCTGTATAAGCTTTATACAGGGTAAAACGGATTTATTTGGGTTTAGACCCCACTGGGAGTTGGGCATCTGAGTGTTAAAGATAAGAACACTTCTGTTAGCTGCTTTCAGGTAAGCCTACAGCTGTTAGGGGACGTGATTCAAACCTGGGTCTGGGTTTGCAGCAGGCTAGCGAGTCTGACTCAAACCAGGCAGGGCACTGAAGTCCTAAGCTGACAGGGCAGGAAAACAGGGGCAGAAGTAGTCTTGGCACATCAGGTGGCAGCTCCCAAGGGGGGTTCTATGATCTAACCCATCACACTGGGTACCAGAACTTCTGGGCTCTTGTCCACAATGACTTGCTGAGAGACCTTGGTCAAATCCCCTAACTTCCATATGCCTTACGTCAGTAAAATCAGAAAAGACCAAAATTTGACAACTTAATATTGAGGTGATTTAAAAAAAAATTAAAAATCTTCAACACGTGAATGGAAAATAAAAGAAAAAACACTGTTTGTTAACGGTTGTTTTAAAAAGAAAAAAAAAAACCAACAAACCTTTTTGGCTTCTGTCTTCTACAACATAAAAGCAGCAAGAAATTCAAACAATTAAAAAATCTTTTGCAGATCACCTTTAAATGATATGAACTGTACCCACAATAACTCATAGTAATACCTGAAAAATGTTCCTAAAGCATAATATATATTAAGTTGCAATATACACAATGTTATATGTTAATATTCTATTATTAAAATATCTACTCTGCTCCCATACAAAGACCACAGTAGCATTTACTGCTAGTATTTTCACACCTACAGTCTGATTGTATTTTCTGCTGTGTTGTTCTTATATTCTGACAAGAGCTTATTCAATGCCTCTTGCAAGTCAGCCTATTAATTTTGACGGCTGATGCAACAGGAGACAAGAAAAATGATTTTGACCTCTGAACACGCTATCACATAATATCCGTAAGCACATCTGTGGCAAATTCTAACATAAAGAAGCGTTATTTTGAAGGGTTTCTTATTTTCTTTAATACTGTGATGTTTTCTGTTTGTTGTTTCATGTTACTTGGACTGAATCACTAATGGGACAATTCCTAAGTGGGTAAGTGATAATGATGGTGGCTAATAAAAAGAATGTGTCACTGTTAAATGCCAGCTTGATTTAAGGACTGTATGATAAATGGCTATATTTACAATGTAAGGTTTATATTTTGTTTTTTAAATTCCACAGGCATTATAAACTGCAAAACCACAGACAGATTCTAATGCTATTACTAACTCTGAACTACCACACAATCCCCAGAGCTTTGCTATGGGCCACTAGGAGCTAAACTGAAATAATAAAACTCATTGCAGGTATGGTATTTTGTAGTCATGTTTTACAGCTCTTTAAGAAAATAATTTTGGTGGAACTGGCTCATGAACCTTGGGACAGTAAAAGACAAAAATTAGTCACTAATACATTTGCTCTGGTTCTCACCCATTTGTAAAATGCTTGATATTACATTTTATGATTTTCTAAAAATATCTATTGCTTCTCAGGTCTTGAAATAAAGAGGGGATAATCACTGTATCTCCCAAAGAAAGTGGGGATAGGAAGATGAGAAGTGTTTCCTTTTAAGAATTTATCTGGAAATTTACTAGCTGCTTATTTTCACCTCCCTGCAATTGAGTTATTTCAAAAGGCCAATGAGGAGAATCAATATTTCTTCCACTTAGGTGATACGATATGCGTTTTAACAGAAATGGAGCATCTTGGAAACACTAAAAGTGTAAAAATTAGCAACAGAACACTGCATTCCACTAACAATGTTACCAAAAAGTAAGTATCTGTGTGAGAAGCCAACTAAGAGAATTTCATACAATAGTTACAATTTTACTTTCTTGAATATCTCATTTTTGTGAGGGTCTCAAATATGAGAAAAGAGAGAGTCCCCAGATGACATATTTCATAACAGTTCAATTGGGAGAAAAATATGGAGAGTGAGCTCATTTTTAAATCCTTGTTACAAGAAATATTTTTTCAGTCATCTTCAACTGATTTCTACAAAAGATATTCTATTCTTCCTACTTCTCCAAAAGCTTCATTATATTTTACACCAGAGAACCACTTACATCCAAAAGGACTTGCTGATTAATATAATCATTGTGCATTATCGTTATTCTACTCATTGTTTGTTGGGCATCTGATAGAAATAAAATTATAGTGATTGTTGATTGATATACTTTACTTTAAGAGAGCAGAACACTTCACCAAGCACCATATTATTTTATATCCTCTTCAACTTTGGGGTTTACTATGTGCTACGCTAGTCAGAATCTGCATCAGTTTCAACTTTGCTTCTTGCTGTACAACTACATAAAGTAGAAGTCAGCGCAAGTTCTAGAATTCAGACTCAGTCTCCTGTGGTGCTTGGATATCTGGTTGAACATCTACCTTAATAGCTGCCAATACTTCTGAGACTTTTTTTTTTTTTGAGCGGATTCTGACTTTGGACTTGATCCTGAGAGATGCTGAGGATCTGAAAGTCCCTTTGACTTTCATAGAAATTACAGGTACTCCAGATCTCTTACCAGCAGGCTTTTTGTTTGTTTTTGGCAGGTTGAATTTGGTGGGCTGTTGATTGAGATGGATCATGTGCATCTCCTGTACAGTCCTCCTGACTGAAAGGTAGATCTCTGTCTTATTTGTTTGCCTAACTTATTCATCTGTAATGTCCTTAGAATTTTATGCATGGCACTTAAAATATTTAAAGAATGTAAAGCTCATGAAAGGTGGGATAATCCTGATAACTATTTATCCATTTAGGGCCTATATGTGGAAGCAATGTAAGCTTCCACAAAATCGACCACCTCATTGTCCAGACCTCTACCACACCATCACAAAATACTGTACTTCAGCCTTGTTCTGGAGAAACCACCTCTCAGAGTAATACAGCCAATTCAATTCTTAAGCTCTCCAAAGCCATAAATAAGACAGTTACCTTTTTTCGTAACTGATGTTCTTCGAGATGTGTTGCTTCCGTGTTTAATCCTGTTCCCATTGAAGTTAATGGCAAAACTCACTGAAATCAATGAGACCAAAACCAGACCTCTGGCTGCTCTCTTAAAAGGGTGATTAATGACAGCTTGGATGATTTTGGTTTGACACATTTGTCATTTATAAATTTAAAAAGCAGGGGTGGGGGAAGTGTCACCTATTTTCTTTCACAGCCTCTCTGTATGCTGGCGGTTACTATATTATATATATGAAGCTACCATGCAAAAAATCAGTACATACATCAGGGTCTGAATGAACTAGGGAACAAAACTATCATCTTTGGGGAACTGAGCTCAAGTTTTCGCTCAAGTCTCTAAGGAAAATTGGTTATGTGATCTCAGCCTAATATCTATTTTTGAACATGGCAACACAATGTGGTTTGCAACAGCCCAATTAGATTTTCTTTCTGGAAGGAGAGAGGTTCTGTAGGTGAAAAGTAAGGTGGATTACTAAAAACACAGTGTGTGGAGAATCTCACACTGTTCGTAATATCATATGCCTGAGTATATCCAAACCCTTGAGTTCCTTCTCACCTTCATAAGCCCTAAATTCACTCAGACATTTTAAAATGTGAGTACTTTTGCTCATTTTAATTGAATTTTTCCATCTTCAGTGATGTATGCTATAGCAAAGATGAATCATAAGTCAGAAATTAATTCAAACACTCATGTTAAAAACACTAAGAAATTAACTAGAATACTTCTTGATTGATACCTACGGTTTTCCAGTGCGGAATTCTACTTTCACGAGCATGTACATACTACTTCTACTTTAGTTTCAATGTCAGAATGGTAAATGTTATTGTTTCCTTTTATCTTTGTCCCAATTACTTTACATTTATCTATCCATCCCATGGTACCAATGACAATTATGACTGAATGCCTTAGGCAATCTTATTCTGCCATGCCAGATACTATCCACTGGGAATTTTTTTCCTGATGGCTGTTCAGATATTTAAGTTTTCAACTGCTTCATTCACAGTAAATTAGGTTATGAGAGATGACCACAAGGTCCTTAATGGACAACAAAAAAATTTTTATTAATGATTTAGTAATTCATTTATATAGCTCTTCATTGTTTGAGCTGCCAACATTTTCACAATGAAAACTCTTCACTCAAAGAACAAATACTAGAATGCCTAATGTACTTACTGCAACAGGGATTACAGGACAGTCTCATCAGAAGTGTTGTTCTTGGTTTTGTTTGTATCATAAAGGAAAAACTGCAGTGATTATTTATAATACCTTAGGCTTGGTCGACACTTAAAACTAGGATTGACCTAGCTACATTGCTCAGGGTTCTGAAAAATTTTCATGCCCTGTGTGATGTCATTAGGTTGACCGAACCCCCAATGTAGATGCAGCTAGGACTATGGAAAAATTCTTCCACCTCTCCAGGGGGTGCATTTACTATAGTGATGGAAAATTCCCATCTGTCACTGTCATGTCTACACTACAGTCACAGAGGCATAGCTGCAGCTGTGCCACTGTAGTGTAGACATACCCAAACAGCTAAGAAAATATTTACTAAATAAATATATACATTTAAAATGCTTAAGGATTGTAGCTAGTTGCTATAAACAGTGCAGATATCTCAATAAAAACTCAAGTCCACTCTGAGAGATGGAAAATTCAATTCAGTATTTGACTGCATGAGAAACTTAACAGCTGCTGTAAGAAATTCTACTAGTCCAGACTATTCCCTATTGCGGAAAACTCAAGACTGGGTTTAAAAGGGAAGAAATCTCCCTGCAGAATTCCTTGAGGAAATGATTACCTTTACAGTGTTGTCCCATTGAGGGTCAGGTCTTGCTTTCCTGCTGGAAAGGCAGCAGGGCTTGCGCATAGGGAATGGATGAAGGCCCTATGCCTCTACATCAAATCTGCTCCACACCTCATCATCAGGCCAGCATATGCCATTGGCACTGCAGTACCAGGGCCTTTCTTGGGCCGCAGCTGCCTGTGGGACAAATTCACCCTCGCTCATACCCCAAAGAGGCAATCCAAAAAAGTTAATATAGCCTGCAACTGTATGAATAATTTTGTCTAATTTATGTGGAACTGAAGGGGGAAGAAAATTCATCTTCCCTCCCATCTGTCCCCTCCATGTGCCCAGTCTATGACACCTCTCCCGACATGGGTTCCAGACTATGCGAGAGTGACATGGAACAGTGACATCAATATGGCTGGATCTCGATCTTCATGCAGATGTAGGGGATAACTGCGTATGGATCTAAGGGGTATGATCTGGCCCACTGTGTATATGTGTGTGGTTGTTTGCTTTAAGAAAACTGATCATTTAAAAATAACTATATCAACACAGATCAGTCAAACTTTAATTACATCCCCTCTCCCAGCCCTTACTTCCAAAAATATCTATCTCCATACTCTTGTGGCACCAGCTTCTCAGTAAATAGTTGATCTTTTTCGTTTGCTCATAAAAATGTGTAATTAGAATTAGTATTTTATATTAAATGTGACTCTTCCTATTAGACTCTGTTTTTAAAAGTGACTATACAAGTACTACTTTAATATTTTCCTTTCAGGAAATTCCATATTGTTTCTGTCTCTCACTCTTTTATGTTTGACGCCATTTTATCTTTCTCTTGAGGCAACTACACAGTAACAAAGCAGAGTATGTTACTACTTTTACTTGGCACACAATTTTCTTGCAATTGTCAGTGCCCCCCTCACTATTTTCCTTCCCTCCCCAAACCAATAATTTACCCACGGCTATACCCTTCCCTTTCAGAAAACAAATGTAGAGGGGGAAGGGACCAGCAGCAGGTCAGAGGCCATCCAAGACACTGTGCCTGATGTTTTGCAGAAAGCCAACACAACATACAGTAGATATTGTGGCCTTTTAGAAGTAGCAGTATGTGCTCCCCAACTGTTGCCCTTTACCTGCAGATCATACACTCCTGAGGCCTGGTGAAGGGGCCAGTGCATTAGTCAGACATTTATTTTTGTGCTTTCAGGAGTGCTGTAGAAAGATCTTGCCTGCTCTATACACAGAGAAAATAGACTTCCTGTGCCCTCTTAGCATTTGCACTCCAGTAAATTAGAAGGCATGATTTAGCTTCCACATAACTAAAAAAAATTTCTGTGTTCCAATACTTGATTTTCATACAACTGGTCAAAATTATTCACTATTAAAAATTATAATGAAATAAAGCTGATCAGTTTAACGTCACAGTAATCACAATTACAGTCATGCATTACAATGAGATAATTATTTCCAATTTGTTATTAAATTCCCATTTGCTTTTTCCCTGGCTTTATTTTACTAAACACTGAAGCAGTATCTCATCAGCTTTTTGCAGCAGGCCAAAAATCCAACATTAATCTTAATAAAAGAATAGCTTTATTTATAATTTTCATCTGGAAGAAAACATTAAAGTGAGGTTCTTCTCTGAAAAGTTATTATAAAAGTGACATTGTGGAGGTTACATGTTTATAACCTCCCATGGCTCCAGATCAAATATTGTCAGTTTAAAAATAGAGATATTTTTATAACCACCAGCCCTGCAGGCTCACCTAGGATCTGAAAGACAGCCAGGTTCTTTTCTCTTCCTGCAC
Source organism: Platysternon megacephalum (assembly GCA_003942145.1). Taxonomy (NCBI): domain Eukaryota; kingdom Metazoa; phylum Chordata; order Testudines; family Platysternidae; genus Platysternon; species Platysternon megacephalum. Next base: position 5,042,153 of record QXTE01000089.1, read on the forward strand.
TTCCACAGCAATAACCATTTCATGAGCAAATTATGCCCTCCCACCAGTGCAACTTTACTGGATACTAAATGGTTATACCAGTGTTTTACCAGAGTACCTGGTTTGAAGACCGTGGAATTGCATAGATATAAATGAGAGCAGAGTTTGTTCTGTAGAAAATTACTGGTAATGATGCCTTAAAAAAAAAACAAAAAAAAAACAGGAAAGAACACATCTTCCCCCTCAGAGCCCAGGATGAGTGTGAAAAGCTTTTTTAAATTATTAAATTAACAAATGTTATGTTAGAATTAGTAAAAACTTACAATGCCATTTCTCTTATCACTTTTTAGATCAGAATGTATTTTAAAGATTAGTAACTTGGAAATTCCACCCCACTCCATCTCTTTGCTAGAAAACCAGAAATTACATTGTTCGGAGCTATTAGGAAGCTCTAGCTCAGGGGTCAGCAACCTTTCAGGAGTGGTGTGCCGAGTCTTCATTTATTCACTCGAATATAAGGTTTCGCGTGCCAGTAATACATTTTAACATTTTTAGAAGGTCTCTTTCTATAAGTCTATAATATATAATGAAACTATTGTTGTATGTAAAGTAAATAAGGTTTATAAAATGTTTAAGAAGCTTCATTTAAAATTAAATTAAAACGCAGAGCCCCCGGACCGGGCCAGGACCTGGGCAGTGTGAGTGCCACTGAAAATCAGCTTGCGTGCCGCCTTCGGCACTTGTGCCATAGGTTGCCTACCCCTGCTCTCAACCTTTCCAGACTACCTCTTTCAGGAGTCTGATTTGTCTCACATACCCCAAAGTTACACCTCACTTAAAAATTACTTGCTTACATAATAAGACATAAAAAATACAAATGTCACAGCATGCTGTGACTGAAAAACGGCTTACTTTTTCATTTTTACCATATAATTATAAATCAATTGGAATATAAATATTGTACTTACATTCCAGTGTATAGTATATAGGGCAGTGTCACGGAGTGTGGGGGAGTCCGGGCCCTGTACCCCCGGCTTCCTGCGATTCACCATGACTCTCAGCCAGCCAGTATAACAGAAGGTTTATTGAGACGACAGGAACACAGTCCAAAACAGGTCTTGCCAGTACAGACAACAGGATCCCCTTTAGTTAGGTCTATCTGGGGTCCCCAGGGAGGCCACGCTCCCCGCTGGGAAGCCCAAGTCCCGTCAGGCTCCCCTCTTCAGTCCCAGCCAGCTTCCAAAACTGAAAACCAAAACCCCCTCCAGCCCCTCCTCCTCTGGGCTTCGTCCCTTTCCCGGGCTAGGAGGTCACCTGATCTCTTTGTCTCCAACACCTTCAGTTGGCGCCTCTGCAGAGGAGGGGCCCAGGCCATCAGTTGCCAGGAGACAAAGTGTCAGGCATTTATGTGCACTGGCCCTTCGCTCTGCAACAACCATACACCCTTATCCCACCACCTAGATACTTAAGAACTGCATAGGGGAAACTGAGGCACCCACACAGTATTCAGAGGAAACATTAAGAACAGTCCCACTTCGTCACAGGCAGTATAAACAAGTCATTGTCTGTATGAAATTTTAGTTTGTGCTGACTTCACCGGTGCTTTTTATGTAGCCTGTTGAGAACCACTGAGCTAGAGGAAGGATGGTCCAGTGATTAGGGCATTAGTGTGGAACCTGCGATGTTCAGGTTCTGGTCCACCACAAACTTCCTGTGTGAAGCTGGGCAAGCCCCTTAGTCCGAGTTCCACATCTGTAAAATGGGAATAAGTATTTTCCCACTTCACAGGGGTGTTGTGTGGATGTAAACATTAAAGATTGTAAAGGTGCTCAGATACTGTGGTTTGCAAACCATATAAATTCCTAGAACAGATAACCAAATTTGGGAACGCTTTCCATTTTTCTGCATGTACAGCAAAAGAATTTCAATATGTACAATAACCACGCTGATGTCTGAGCACGGACCATATTCAAAATATTTTTTCTGAAGACAAGGCCTAAAAAGCAATAATCTTATAGTAGCAGTCTGTCAATGTATAAACTCTGAGAAAATTACCTCTACAATGTTTTGCACTCTGAAAATCTCAGATGTGCACACACAAATTGAGTAGACACCTAACTACCTTATTTGTGCATACAAATGTCATTCATATACTCACAAAGCAAAGTTCTACAATTAAATGAAAAGTGAAATTTTGGAAGCCAAATTGAGGACCCTTTGAGAATCTCGGCCAATGAGTTTATTCAAACTCTCATACTCTCATACTGTTGGATTATTTGTAGAAAGTAAGAGCAGTGTATGTTATGACATAAAATGTGCTTCCATAGTTACACTTCAGTTAATATTGCTATTAATATATATATTAATATATTATAAATGTGTAAAGTGTTTTCAGAGTGTCCTACTCACATTGGACCTTTCACATTCAACAACTCGAGAGTGAAAAGAATTTGAAAGAAGTTCAGTCTTTTTGAGTTTGTGGGCCAAAGAAATGGCCAATGTATTAAAATTAGAGCAGGGTGGATACAAATCAATTGAAAAAAAATTTTTTTTTTAAATCGATTTTTTAAATTTAAATCGGATTTTTTGATAAAATGCTTTTGGAGGAAAAAAACCTATCTAAAGATAGTTTTAATTAAGATACATTATAGCTCAAAGATATCTCATTATGGAATAGGGATTATAAAGTCTAATTCTATAGTATGAGACAATATATTCATGTAATGTTTAAGAAAAGTTTTGTAAATGAATTCCAATAGTTCACAAATTAGGGACCCAATCTTATGCGGTTCCAGGGGCTTCTGTATAGATTAGTTAGGTTAATCTTTCTATCTACCCAATGGGACTCAGTGCTCAGTCTGGAAGATACCATCAGAGATGCTTAGTTTTGCAGTTCTCAAACTGTGGATTTGTGTCTCCAGAGATAACATGCTTGTTAACAGCAAAAATGTTTTTAAATAAAATAAATAAATAAATATATAGAGGTGAGAAATAACAGACCTCAACCCTATTGTCCCTCTGCACAGAGTCAATCCCTTACCTCTCTCTAAAAGTGCAAAGTTTCAAAAAATTCAATGAATAGAAGATTGTTGGGGGCGAAATAGATATGGACAAGGAGAAGAAGTCTGGAGATAAATGTGAGAAGGGAGGGACAGGCAGCAGAAACAAAAGTGAAACTGTTTTAATAGTATATTCCAGAAGTCTTGAGGTCTTTCTGAATGTAGCCTTCATTGATTTGAGATCTACCATACCATTCTCTCACTAGAACGGAAACCCTATAATGGCAGCAGGCTGTAAAAGAGACCCAGTTTGGGAATATTTTAATGAAGTTCTTCTACCTGTGGCTAAGACAGGCATGCGTGCAAAATGCAAACAGTGCAACAAAGAAATGCAAGGCCTGGTTTCCCAAATGAAACAGCATCATGTGAAGCATTCCTTCTCAGGAGGAAGCTGCGTTGATGATGATGAAAGGAATGTGTCTGAACATGCAGGATCTTCAGGTTGGTAAACTTTTTTATTTCATACTTCTTCCTTAAGGACTGCCTGTCTTCCTTCTGGACTATTCTTGAATTCTCATGTTTGAGCAAAAAATATAGTTGTTACTCTATGGTACTATCATTTTAGATGCAGTTGTGATAAAAAATAAAGAGCTGAAATAGGCAGATCTTTCTTTTACAATTTCACCTTGAAAGTAGTACTGAGGGTCAGTGAATGCAATGAGTAATACTAAATGAGCAGTATGGTAATAATAATTAAATAACTGCATTGTTATTTTGTTTAGGAGAATCCATCCTCAACATACAGGATTCTGAAGACTATCCACCTTCAAGATCACCATCATTTTCTATAGTTTCAGAGTTATTTGCCAATAATAGTGTTTCAGTCGCATCATGTATTTCACATCGCCACAGTATATCACCTGTAGCAAAAAGAAAAAAAAAATCTCCATCATCCAGAAACAACCTTAGATAAGTTTCTGATAAGAACCAACAGATTACGAAAAGAGGTAATTGATGAAAAAATTGCCCGGTTTGTTTATGCAACAAACTCTCCTTTCTTTATGATTGAGAACCCACACTTCATTAACATGGTTCAGTCATTAAGACCAGGAAACAGTCCACCCAACAGAGCAGATGTCGCAGGAATATTGCTGGATAAAGTGTATGAATGAGAAATTGAGCAGTGTACAAAAGGTCTAGAGGGTGAAATTGTTAACCTGAGTCTTGATGGGTGGAGCAATGTTCACAATGATCCTGTTGTATGTGCTTGTGTGACAACAGAAGAAGGGAATGTCTTCCTTATAATAGAAACAATTGATACATCAGGAAATGCACACACAGCAGAATACTTACAAGAAGTAGCAGTAAAAGCTATAACAAACTGTGGAAAAAAATTCAAATGTCTAGTAAGCAGCTTGGTCACAGACAATGCTGCAAATGTATCCAAGATGAGAAGAAATTATTTAGAAGAGTCCCAAGCTAATAACATACCGTTGCAGTGCTCATTTGATGCACCTCCTAGTCAAAGACTTCAGTGTTCCAGAAATAAAGGCTAATGTTGTTGAAATTGCAAAATACTTCCGTAACAACCACTTTGCAGCAGCTGTTCTGAAAAAAGTGGAACGAACCAAGCTAACTCTCCCATAAGACGTGTGGTGGAACTCCGTAGTGGACTGTTTTGAGCACTATATCAAGAACTGGCCTAATCTGATGACAGTTTGTGAACAAAATCGTGAAAAAATAGATGGCACTGTCACAGCCAAAGTTCTCAAGATTGGGCTTAAGAGAAATGTTGAACACATACTGAGTACCCTGAAGCCTATTTCTGTAGCCTGGAACAAAATGCAGGGAAATAGCTGTTTTATTGCTGACACTGTTGAAATTTGGAAGGAACTGAGTGAGATCTTAAAAAGAGAAATATGCAATAACAGAGTTAAATTACAAGCATTAAAAAAAACAAATGGGACAAGCACTATCTCCAGTTCATTTTCTTGCAAATATTCTCAATACTCGGTACCAGGGACAAACCTTAACTGCTGAAGAAGAGGAGTTGGCTATGACATGGACATCTAGCAATCATCCCTCCATAATGCCAACTATAATAAACTTCAGAGCTAAGGGTGAACCAGTCAAGAAATATATGTTCGCTGATGTTTTAAGGAAAGTCACACCAGTGAACTAGTGGAAGTCACTTAAGCGCTTGGATTCAGAGACTGTTGAAGTGATAATCTCACTTTTAACAGCAGTAACTTCTTCTGCCGGTGTAGAAAGAATATTTTCTTCCTTTGGACTAATTCATTCCAAATTGAGAAATTATTTGGGACCTGAAAAAGCAGGATAGCTTGGTTTTCTTTTCCAGATTATGAACAAAAAAGAAAATGAAGGTGAAGATGACTGAGTTAGCTGCAGAAGCCAATATTTTAAGTTTCTCATGTTCACCTGGCTGACATAGTCGATTTAATTTATTTTTTTAAAATATATTTCATTTAACTATTTTAGTTAAAAACAATTTAAAAAAACAAACATGATTTTAAAAAACTTGAATGTTTAACTAAATTCAAAAACTCATATGCTTGTTTTGTTAAAATATTATGTTTGCTGTTGAAGAAAAAAATCCAGAATACATAACGTTGTTGTTTTAGTTAAATAAAACAATTTAAATGTCTGTCTGGTGATGTTCTCCTCCTAATACAGCATGGCAAGAAAATCCTCCAAATATTAACCTGTTGAATTGGAGATAGTTCACCTCCCAATGACTTCATAAATATCTGCTTCAATTACCTTTGGTAAATTAAATAATCAATCATTCATTTTCTGATATAGCTGTAAAAATACTCTGAAAAGTTTTCAAAGTAAATCACTTAAAACATGTATAGTGTGTACCTTCTAAAAATGAAACCTACATCTATCTCTGAGTTGTGAAGAATATGTATTAAGGTTATAACAACCAACAAGAATGCACTTTTATGTAGAAATCTATGATTAAATGAGTCTTCCTCACCAGTGATTTAAATCAAATCTACCCTGAATTAGAGAGCTGATCACTACATGTTACATGTGCATACTATTCATTTCACAAGAATTTTACTTTTGCAGAATCAGTCTATGTACATAGATCCACTATTCAAATAATGAAATAAAAGGCAATAAATAATAATTACAGTTTAGAAAGGATAAAAGATTTTCCAGACATGTTATATTTACTACATTTTTCATTGATTACAATGGAAACAAATTCCAATTATGTGAGTACACAGGTCCATTAACGGAGCTCCAGAGGAGAGAAAAGCTCATAAGGGCAAGTTGGTAGTGTAACAGTTGAACAAATCTACTTAAGTTAAATGCTTTTTAAGATAATAATGTCACACTTTTCAGTGTAACTGTCACAGGAACATCTGTGTGTATTAGTACTGACCAAGACCCTAAACAAGCTTACAAATAACGTTTTAGTTAGTCTCCCCATTACGTACCACAGAGTACAGTCACTGTTAGGGGAAGCTTAATGTATTTCCTCAATACTGCTCCGCACACTATCTTAGAGGATAGCAATGGGTTAGGCCGGGGAAGAAACAGAATCAGATTCCAGCACTCCAGAAGCACTAAACACAACAAAGGATAATGGTCACTACTGCAGTTGTGTTACAGACCTACACTCTGACCCTTTGTTATGGGGGTGGAATTTTTTTTTTTTTTAAACTTAGTCCTTGTCTATATACAAATATTGTGCTGCTTTAACTTTACAAGTATAGTTCAAGCTGTACAAACCCCCTAGTGTGGGCGCAGTTATACCAATATAAATGTGCTCATTCACATGCAGGAAGCTATAGCTATAAGCTATACCAGTGTAAAGCACTTTTATACCAGAAAAACCACAATCGCACTAAGGTTGTACCACTATAACTATTTTGGTTTAATCGAAATATTTATATATGAAATAGTTACAGATTGGGAGCTACTTTATACCCAATTGCAACCCCATTTCTGCCTAAACTCCTGAATACAGTAGACAGGGAATGAGGGAAGAAAAACAAGTTGTGAAAGATTGGACAATTTATCACTGTAATTCATAACTCATTCCTTCAATAGACTGTAGTATACAACTAAAATAAAAGTGGGATTGGTGGGGGGATGACACTTCACCTCTTCTGAGAGCCTCCTGTCAGCTGGGTGCGATTCTGCACTCTCTCTCTGCTCCCAGCACCCCCTGCCGGCTGTTGGTCTTGCTGGGCAGGTTTTCAATGGCTCAGCCCTCTTGCCAAGCCTCACAGTCTAAAATGGACAAACCCCTTCCAGGGTACTCAAGTCCAAAACAAACACACACAAACAAAAGTCTTCCAATTCCCTGTTAAACTGGACTCAGTCCTTCCTTCCTCAGGGTGCCTTCTCTCTTCAGCCCCTCTTTGTACCCTTTAAATCTAGCCACTTTTCTTGGCCTTTTAGCAGAGTCTTGTCCCCTCTTTGGGACTTAGGCCACTTCCCCACTGAGGGGGACCCAGGAACACCCACTACTCTGGGTCTCAATCCAGGGACCCTGTAAACAGCAGCCATGTACTGCTTCCCTTAATAGTTGCTGCTAAATTCCCTGTTGGTCCAACTCCTTCACCCCTTACCTTAGGGTTATAGTCCCTGGTCTCTCTCCATGTGTTCCCTGCTTGAGCAGGGTCTCTCCAAAACCTCCCTGCCTGGAGAGTTTCTTGTCCTATCCCTGCTTGAGCAGGGCCTCTCCCTCTCCTCCTCACCTGGAGATTTTCACAGTCTTCCAACCCCTCCTTACCCTTCTGGTCCAAGCAAGGAACTGACCTACTTAGGGCCCTGCAGCTCCTTTTATCTAAGCCTGCTGCACTCTGATTGGCTGCTTCCCTGCAACCTTTCTAGGCAGGCTTGGAGGACCCAACTTCACTACTCCTTTCCCTGTTGGGGTGTGGTAGGACCTCAAAACCTCCAGCAGGGGGCCTCAGAGGGCCTGGTACACCTCATCACAAAAAGATATAACTAATGACTCAATAAATGAACTTGAAAATGCCGGTTTGAACTTGCCCATTCTCAAGTTTTTCAATATACCACATTACATGTACCTAGTTGTGGGTGTGAGGCCCAGTGCATTTCTGAGGTAAATATGCTCATGCACATTTCCAGCAAGCAATAAGGCAAAGGAAATTGAAATCCAGGCATGATGTTTCATTCTTAGTCAAAATGTCCAAGTCGTCCACCAAACTGGCCATCAAAGTAAAAAAATAAAACAAACAGCTTCATATGGCATGACATAGTTGTAATACTATTTCAGGTCTGGCTGCCTAGAAAAACAACAAAACTTGAAAACTTAGATCATTTATTATACTGCTGGGATGCTAGAATAAGCAATTTTTATGCTTTCTTTTCCTATGAATGGAAAGACACACTCCCCAAGCACCATAATGTGCAGTATTTTTCTTCCCATTCCATTTCAAAAGCTTCATGCACTATATTATAGCAGGTTTTCAAATCAACCTGCATGACCCTGTGTTTCTCAGCCCCATGACAATCAGCCTGCAGGAGGTACTCAGGAGCAGTAAAAGCAGCTCCCGCACCTGCAACAAATTACACTGGCTTCCATGAATCTTCATCTTCTGTGCCCTGAAGAAAGGAAATCTCAAGGTTACACTTGCACCATGCTTCCCCATGCAGATACACAGAGCACTGCTATTGCCTATAGTTAATAGAATTTAAAAGAGACACTGTCAATTATCTTTTACAGGTGTTAAATTTGCAACAGTGCTTTAGAAGTATGAAAGTGACATCTGGCAAACTGCATAATACGGCGGCTACAGTTATCTCTGCTCTCCCTCTGCTCTGTCTTCTGAGCAGAGGCAGATTAATGCACAGGCCCATATGGCCCGTGGCCTCGGCCCATTGGGGGGAGGGGGCGGTGCCCAGGTTGTAGGGAGACCAAATGTTCTTTGTACCCAGGGCCCCAATAAATCTTAATTTGCCTCTGCTTCTGAGTGCACTATTGCTTCCATGCTGCATGCGCCTTAAACATCCATCCACACAATCAGGTAAGAGAGAAAGGAGAAGCAGCCTTATAGTTCTCTTATTCCCCACTGGGAGTCTTGAACATGAAAATCCTCTTCCTGCTCTGCATATCTGCACAGCACTTATCCAGAGATCCTTTCCTCCAGCACCCCCTACCACCTATGACTACCATGAAGTGGACAGACTATTCTTGATTTCTCATGGACATGATACCAAGGATTCTGCTCTGGTCACCAAAATAGGTGAGCTTCTCTGTGCTCCACTGACTGACTAACTATTGACCCAATCCCTTCATTCTGACCTCATCTTTTCTTAAGGTCATGGGCTCTCTTTCCCTTCAATCTACATACAATGTATAAACTCTACATGTGGGAGACCAGATAACAGAGGAGATGGTGTGTAGGGTTGTATTTTTTTTAAGACATCTGTTAAGGGTGCCACATAGGATTATATTCTGCACATGCACCTTAAGGCCTTGTCTTGACAGACAAAAAACACGTTTTTCCCCCAATCATGTTAGCAAAATTGAGTTAGCTTTATATCCGTGTTTCTCAAACTGGGGCCGCCACTTGTGTAGGGAAAGCCCCTGGCGGGCTGGGCCGGTTTGTTTACCTGCTGCGTCCGCAGGTCCGGCTGATAGCGGCTCCCACTGGCCGCAGTTCGCTGCTCCAGGCCAATGGGAGCTGCTGGAAGCGGCGCAGGCCGAGTGACATACTGGCTGCCGCTTCTAGCAGCTCCCATTGGCCTGCAGCAGCGAACCGCAGCCAGTGGGAGCCGCGATTGGCCGGCCCTGCGGACGGGGCAGGTAAACAAACCGGCCCGGCCCACCAGGGGCTTTCCCTACACAAGTGGCGGCCCCAGTTTGAGAAACACTGCTTTATATGATTAACAAGTTCCATTAAAATGCAGACTAATACATGTGAAGACATGTGAGCAGATCTGCATCTCAAATGGGGCTCTTTAATCATGCTAATCTAACCTAATTAAGATAGGATTTTTTTTTCCAAACAAGTTAATAGCTTGTCTACATGAGAAGACTGCACTGTATTAATCCTGAATCTGATTTAGTTAAACCAAAGCAAACCCATGGGAACATTCTTATTTCAGTTTAAAAGTGGTTTTGGTTTTTTCTTTCCCTGTTATCTTAAATTAATTGTGAACAGGCTTAAGCTTAACTAAAGTGAGCCACTCAAACTGAAATAGTGTCCACACGGATTTGCACTGACTTAAGTCAAACTGGTGCAACTTTCCTATGTAGATAGTGAGATGTTCCAGTTCCTGGCTGTCATCTGGACAGAGACTGTCCTTAGATCATTCTCAAAGCAAAATTTCACAAAGGAGAGCAAAAAGTCAAATCATTAAGCCAGTTTGCTGATTCTTGTATTTCTTTCTCTCTTTTTTTTAAAATACAGTAATGTCATGGTGCACAAATGCAAAGATGCCAAGACACATGAACTGTTATCCATCGTAAAGTAACTGTGTTTTTTTTGAGATTTGAAGTCTGTGTGAATCCCTCCCTTGGTGGGCATACATATTAGACTGAATTTATTTTTTAACTAGCAGTGTCTGTCAGGGCCACACATGCACCCTGTGCCTTCTCATGTCATGACCTTTCCTCGGATCCCTCACAATTCAAAGCCCATGTTGCTGAGGGCTCTGAAAAGTGGGAATGGAGGGTGTGTTTGTGGGATAGTCATTGACTACACCATCTTAAAAAAATGCCACAATTACTGTAGAGTAAGTAACTGTTCTTTCTTCTTTGAGTATCTGTCAGTGTGGATCCCACCATGGTGACTGGCAAGCAGTACAGTCCATGGATAGTAGGAGTGAAGAGTTTCAGCTGTATCAGTCAGTCAAACAGAGACTGAAGTACTACTCTCCGGAACTTGGTAATTGATCTGGCTGCCCTATCAAGTGCATAATGATTAATTAAAGTTAGTGAGTTGCTCCACATAACTGCCTTTCAGATCTCAGAGACTGGTACATTCCTGAAACAGGCAGACAGAATTGTTTATGACCTGGTGGAATGTGCCTTGGTGTTCATAGAATCATAGAATATCATGGAAGGGACCTCAGGAGGTCATCTAGTCCAACCCCCTGCTCAAAGCAGGACCTAATCCCAACTAAATCATCCCAGCCAGGGCTTTGTCAAGCCTGACCTTAAAAACCTCTAAGGAAGGAGATTCCACCACCTCCCTAGGTAACCCATTTCAGTGCCTTCCTAGTGAAAAAGTTTTTCCTAATATCCAACCTAAACCTCCTCCACTGCAACTTGAGACCATTACTCCTTGTTCTGTTATCTGGTACCACTGAGAACAGTCTAGATCCATCCTCTTTGGAACCCCCTTTCAGGTAGTTGAAAGCAGCTATCAAATCCCCCCTCATTCTTCTCTTCTGCAGACTAAACAATCCCAGTTTCCTCAGCCTCTCCTCATAACTCATGTGCTCCAGCACCCTAATCATTTTTGTTGCCCTCCGCTGGACTCTTTCCAATTTTTCCACATCCTTCTTGTAGTGTGGGGCCCAAAACTGGACACAGTACTCCAGGTGAGGCCTCACCAATGTCGAATAGAGGGGAACGATCACGTCCCTCGATCTGCTGGCAATGCCCCTACTTATACAGCCCAAAATGCCGTTAGCCTTCTTGGCAACAAGGGCACACTGTTGACTCATATCCAGCTTCTCGTCCACCGTAACCCCTAGGTCCTTTTCTGCAGAACTGCTGCCTAGCCACTCGGTCCCTAGTCTGTAACAGTGCATGGGATTCTTCCGTCCTAAGTGCAGGACTCTGCACTTGTCCTTGTTGAACCTCATCAGGTTTCTTTTGGCCCAATCCTCTAATTTGTCTAGGTCCCTCTGTATCCTATCCCTACCCTCCAGCGTATCTACCACTCCTCCCAGTTTAGTGTCATCTGCAAATTTGCTGAGAGTGCAGTCCACGCCATCCTCCAGATCATTAATGAAGATATTGAACAAAACCGGCCCCAGGACCGACCCTTGGGGCACTCCGCTTGAAACCGGCTGCCAACTAGACATGGAGCCGTTGATCACTACCCGTTGAGCCCGACGATCTAGCCAGCTTTCTATCCACCTTATAGTCCATTCATCCAGCCCATACTTCTTTAACTTGCCGGCAAGAATACTGTGGGAGACCGTATCAAAAGCTTTGCTAAAGTCAAGGAATAACACATCCACTGCTTTCCCCTCATCCACAGACCCAGTTATCTCCTCATAGAAGGCAATTAGGTTAGTCAGGCATGACTTGCCCTTGGTGAATCCATGCTGACTGTTCCTGATCACTTTCCTCTCCTCTAAGTGCTTCAGAATTGATTCCTTGAGGACCTGCTCCATGATTTTTCCAGGGACTGAGGTGAGGCTGACTGGCCTGTAGTTCCCCGGATCCTCCTTCTTCCCTTTTTTAAAGATGGGCACTACATTAGCCTTTTTCCAGTCATCCGGGACCTCCCCCGATCGCCATGAGTTTTCAAAGATAATGGCCAATGGCTCTGCAATCACATCCGCCAACTCCTTTAGCACCCTCGGATGCAGCGCATCCGGCCCCATGGACTTGTGCTCGTCCAGTTTTTCTAAATAGTCCCGAACCACTTCTTTCTCCACAGAGGGCTGGTCACCTTCTCCCCATACTGTGCTGCCCAGTGCAGCAGTCTGGGAGCTGACCTTGTTCGTGAAGACAGAGGCAAAAAAAGCATTGAGTACATTAGCTTTTTCCACATCCTCGGTCACTAGGTTGCCTCCCTCATTCAGTAAGGGGCCCACACTTTCCTTGACTTTCTTCTTGTTGCTAACATACCTGAAGAAACCCTTCTTGTTACTCTTAACATCTCTTGCTAGCTGCAACTCCAAGTGTGATTTGGCCTTCCTGATTTCACTCCTGCATGCCTGAGCAATATTTTTATACTCCTCCCTGGTCATTTGTCCAATCTTCCACTTCTTGTAAGCTTCTTTTTTGCGTTTAAGATCAGCAAGGATTTCACTGTTTAGCCAAGCTGGTCGCCTGCCATATTTACTATTCTTTCTACACATCGGGATGGTTTGTTCCTGCAACCTCAATAAGGATTCTTTAAAATACAGCCAGCTCTCCTGGACTCCTTTCCCCCTCATGTTATTCTCCCAGGGGATCCTGCCCATCAGTTCCCTGAGGGAGTCAAAGTCTGCTTTTCTGAAGTCCAGGGTCCGTATTCTGCTGCTTTCCTTTCTTCCTTGTGTCAGGATCCTGAACTCGACCATCTCATGGTCACTGCCTCCCAGGTTCCCATCCACTTTTGCTTCCCCTACTAATTCTTCCCGGTTTGTGAGCAGCAGGTCTAGAAGAGCTCTGCCCCTAGTTGGTTCCTCCAGCACTTGCACCAGGAAATTGTCCCCTACACTTTCCAAAAACTTCCTGGATTGTCTGTGCACCGCTGTATTGCTCTCCCAGCAGATATCAGGGTGATTAAAGTCTCCCATGAGAACCAGGGCCTGCGATCTAGTAACTTGTGCTAGTTGCCGGAAGAAAGCCTCGTCCACCTCATCCCCCTGGTCTGGTGGTCTATAGCAGACTCCCACCACGACATCACCCTTGTTGTTCACACTTCTAAACTTAATCCAGAGACTCTCAGGTTTTTCTGCAGTTTCATACCGGAGCTCTGAGCAGTCATACTCCTCTCTTACATACAATGCAACTCCCCCACCTTTTCTGCCCTGCCTGTCCTTCCTGAACAGTTTATATCCATCCATGACAGTACTCCAGTCATGTGAGTTATCCCACCAAGTCTCTGTTATTCCAATGACATCATAGTTCCTTGACTGTGCCAGGACTTCCAGTTCTCCCTGCTTGTTTCCCAGGCTTCTTGCATTTGTGTATAGGCACTTAAGATAACTCGCTGATTGTCCCGCTTTCTCAGTCTGAGACAGGAGTCCTCCCCTCTTGCACTCTCCTGCTCGTGCTTCCTCCCGGTATCCCATTTCCCCACTTACCTCAGGGCTTTGGTCTCCTTCCCCCGGTGAACCTAGTTTAAAGCCCTCCTCACTAGGTTAGCCAGCCTGCTTGCGAAGATGTTCTTCCCTCTCTTCGTTAGGTGGAGCCCGTCTCTGCCTAGCACTCCTCCTTCTTGGAACACCATCCCATGGTCGAAGAATCCAAAGCCTTCTCTCCGACACCACCTGCATAGCCATTCGTTGACTTCCACAATTCGATGGTCTCTACCCAGGCCTTTTCCCTGCACAGGGAGGATGGACGAGAACACCACTTGCGCCTCAAACTCCTTTATCCTTCTTCCCAGAGCCACGTAGTCTGCAGTGATCCGCTCAAGGTCATTCTTGGCAGTATCATTGGTGCACACGTGGAGAAGCAGGAAGGGGTAGCGATCCGAGGGCTTGATGAGTCTCGGCAGTCTAGCTCCTGGCAAGCAGCAGACCTCTCGGTTTTCTCGGTCGGGGCGGCAGATAGATGACTCAGTCCCCCTGAGGAGGGAGTCCCCGACCACCACCACCCTCCTCCTTCTCTTGCGAGCGGTGGTCGTGCAACCCCCATCCCTAGCACAGTGCATCTCATGCCTTCCAATCAGTGGAGTCTCCTTCTGCTCCCTTCCCTTAGATGTATCATCTACTCCACTCTCCGCATTAGTACCTGTGGAGAGAACATGAAAATGGTTGCTCACCTGTATCTCCATTGCTGGTACATGGACGCTCCTCTTCCTTCTTATGGAGGTCACATGCTGCCAATTTTCTTCACTGTCCCTCAGTCCCCTCTGCGCAACATGCTCCGATTCTTCAGAACATTGTGCCTGTAGAAGCATCTCCTGACATCTGTCCAGGAAATCTTCATTTTCTCGTATGCAACGCAGGGTCGATACTTGTTTCTCCAGACCTCGAACCTTCTCTTCCAATATGGAGACCAGCTTGTACTTTGTACAGACAAAGTCGCTTCTGTCCTGTGGAAGAAATACAAACATGGCACAACCTGTGCATGAGGTTCAGAGGCCTTCCTTAATTATATCCTTAAGCTCCTCTCTGCCATCATAAGGAAGCTTTCCCTGGAAGGGCTTCACCCTGTCCCCCATTAGAAAGTCATACTTGGCCAGCAGGACCTGGTAGTTAGCCATGCACACCTGCAGCAAAGTGAAGAGTATGGCTTTATTCCAAACAGGTTAAGACATTTGGCATCTTTGTCCTCTGGTGTGCTTTATTCATTTTCCATTCTTCCTCTACATCTGACAAAGTTAAGGTGCCTGGAGTGATGTCAGGATACTGAGCTCCTTCCTAAGTTTCTGTCTCATTGCTTGGAGCAGCCCCTTTTGGCTTGACTTTGACGCTTGAGGTGATGTTGCCGGATTTCATGACGAAGCAGAGGTCAGCTTCAATGCCAGGATCGGTGTTGATTCTGATGGTGGTGCTGATGTCAGTGTCTTCTTTGCAATGATTTTAGGCATTACCTGTCCATTTGGTGGGGTACTAGCTGATGCTGACTTGTCCATTAATAGGATTCTGGAGCTTGTTTCCTCCACATCTAATGAGACATTCATGGACTGTTCCAGAAGGCTGAGTTTCAACCTTGTATCTTGCGATCGGAGGGTCCTTTCAGAGAAGGATAAGCATACCGAGCATCTGCTTGGGATATCTGGTTCCCCCAGACAGAAGAGCCACTTACTGTGTCCATCTCTCAGGGAGATTTAAGTCCAGTGAGGAATGGACAGGACTTGAAGCCTGCAGGTTTTGATTCTGCTGTTAGAGAAAACTCAGAAATCTGACCAGAAAAGTTTAGTCCAGATGGTTCATGGAAGTTGAAAGAGACAATCAGAAATGGTTCCAATGATTTGCAGAAGAAATTAGTGAGTCAGACATTTGCCATGTTCAGTCTCGCTGCCATCGGGGATAAGAGGGAACTGTCTTTATGCTCTTGTGTGGGAGAACGAGGTGTCACAGGGTGCATGCCTTGGTGGACACTTCCAGTAAAAAAAAACAAAAAAAAAAACCACTCTTGAACACAAGGTGCATGTTAACCCACTATAACAGGGGTAGGCAACCTTTCAGAAGTGGTGTGCCGAGTCTTCATTTATTCACTTTAATTTAAGGTTTCGCGTGCCGGTAATACATTTTAACGTTTTTTAGAAGGTCTCTCTCTATAAGTCTATATTATATAACTAAACTATTGTTGTATGTAAACTAAACAAGGTTTTCAAAATGTTTAAGAAGCTTCATTTAAAATTAAATTAAAATGCTGATCTTAAGCTGCCAGCCTGGGGTTCTGTTCACCTAGGCCTGCAGCGGGTTGAGCGCGGCCTGCGGCCGGGACGCTGGCTGGCATGGGGCTGGCAGCTGGGACCCCAGATCTGGGGGGGAGGGGGAGACAGGGCAGAGGGCTGGGTGTGTGGGGGGATTCAGGGGTCAGGGCAGAAGGCTGGGGGGGTG
>QXTE01000089.1:5058818-5074315 GCA_003942145.1 Platysternon megacephalum
GTGTGTGGAGGTGCAGGGCAGAAGGCTGGGTGTGGGGGGTTCAGGGCAGAGGACTGGGTGTGGGGGGTTCAGGGCAGAGGACTGGGTGTGGGGGGGAGTTCAGGGCAGAGGACTGGGGATGTGTGGAGGTGCAGGGCAGAGGACTGGGGGTGTGTGGGGGGGTTCAGGGCAGAGGGCTGGGTGTGTGTGGAGGTGCAGGGCAAAAGGCTGGGTGTGGGGGGGTTCAGGGGTGAGGGCAGAGGGCTGGGGTGCTCCCAGCCCCCTGCCCTGAGCGGCTCATGGCAGGGGGCTGGAAGGGATATGCCCTGTTCCACCCGCCTCCCCAAGGCCCCGTCCCTACCTCTTCTCTGTCTCCTCTACGGAGCAGCGAGCACGCTGCGGCTCGGCTCCGCCCCCCTTCCCCCGGACGGGGAGGGAGGGGGAGGAAAGCACCACGCTGGGGGGAGAAGCGGGGGAGGGGGAGCTTGGCTGCCGCAGGACCAAGCTTCTGCCTCCTGCCCCCGCAGGGGAGAGCGGTGGGCGGGGGGGCTGAGTGGGGCTGGGACTGCGGCAGGCAGCGGCGTGCCACCCAAAATCGGCTCGCGTGGCATGTTTGGCACGCGTGCCGTAGGTTGCCGACCCCTGCACTATAGGCTCCACAATGACACATACTCAAAGAAGAACATTCACCTGCAACAAAGTTAACATTTAAATCCAAGATATGAGATAGCCAGGCATGGGAGAAATAACACTTAAGTGACTGTTAGCATTGAATTTTTGCCAAATCTGTGAAGTCCAGTAGATCAAAGTAAAATAAAAAATTGCTCAACAGTAGTAGTTAGTTGAATTTCTCTTCATTACTGCAACCTTTACTTCCATAAGAACCAGCTCCCTGTTAGAGGCAGGCTTTTCTCCAGCTGAAAGCAGAAGAACCCCATTCCCCTGAACTATTAATACCATCACCCTAGCGACTCCTTCACTTCAACTGACTGCCCAACCAATAAGTGAAAGGCCCAAAGGAAAGGAAAAGGGTCATTGAAGGAAGGAAAAATTCTGCTGCAATAATGGAGAGGAAATGAGAACAACTTATAATTATCACTAAGTCTTTTTATATTATTTCTCTTTTAATCCTCCATTCACTCTACCATGATTACATACGAAGATGTGCTAAAGCAATTTACTGCAGGTGAGGAACAAAAAAGTTTACTGACTGGGAGTAATAGATGCTTTCTAAGTTAAACTACATACATAGAGATTCCTTCTCTCCAATAATGCGTCAGCTGTTAGAATCAAATCTATTTTATAATATTATAGAATATAGAGTGCTCCAGAAATCTACCCAACAAGTTTCTGTCAATATACGCTTGTCTCCTCAATACAAGAACATTTTCTGTGTGTTGTACATCTTGCCTGACCTTGCACTGGGGGGACTATTTGCATTAGTCACCTTGACAACCTCCCTTACAAATTTATTACACCTTTTACCTATTTCTGAACAGTATAAAAACAGCTTTTAACTCTCTGAATATACAATATCTTCAAGGTTCTCATGATATCAAGGTTGCATTTAAGCGAGTATATTATATCTACTTTCAAAATGGGATAAGGGCAAAAAACAGCAGAGTTAAGGATGGATTCAAACAGAAAGAAGAGACCACATATTTTAGGAGAAATTCTGGAGCTGTACTGGCTCTCAAGCATAACGTTGTACTTAAATATGTATACTGAAGTGAAAAAAACTACAGCCTGTAATTTGCCTATTTTTCTAACCAGAAATATTGAAACTACAAATATAACTTGAGCATCCTGAATATGAAAAAAATAAAGACCACATCATAATAATCTGATTAATTACTTGGCAGTTTCATTCATGCCCTTTCAGTAATAGAGAAGCCCCATCTATGAGACTGGTGATTTTCTGGGGATGCTGGGATCTGAGAGGAAGGGAATATTATCTCTGTAACTGCCTACTTCTAAACCATTTCAAGAAACGATTGCGAGAGCAGACACCACTCCTATAGTTCCATAAATGTAGTTATCATCATACTCTGGAATTAAGAATTAAATAATATACTAAATATGGTCACCAAATACATTTTAAACCGTCTGAGGAAGATATTCTGGGCCAGATTCACCAGTAGTTCCAGTGCCACTCTATTGACACAAAGTGGCCAAAAAACTAGTTTAACCATCTAATTAAGCAGCGTTTACAGTTACTGTACATCACCAGAAAGCCAGAGTCTAATAGCCAATCTGGTTTTTGTTGGACATATTCCATGAGTTACAAAGCACTGTTTGCAGTTATTGCATCATATATATAAACCAATCATCCAAAATGTTTTGGATTTTGAAGGATAGAGAATGGAGAATAAATATTTTCTCAAACATCAGCAACCCCTAAGCTTCTAGAGTCTCTCGTAGAACTTCAATGTTGACATTTTCTGACGTGTTTTTTTCAATGGTTTACTGGGGTAGCCTAATATTGACAGTCATTTGACAGCCCCCTTGATCATCATCCAACCACTGATAGGTTCTTCCTGTTATTAGAAATACAAATAAGGGCCTTATGTTCATATACTTTGTATTTTAAAAAGTGTTCACTTTTCCCTGCTGAGAGAATTAATGAGGCTCAATCTTACAGTGCCTTTCTGATACAATTAATAAATGTGGAAACATACAGTCACTTGTGATATATACTTTTGCAATGCTGTGGACCCAGAGATGTTTTGAGAGCCCTGGAACAGTGAAAGAAGAGAAGTTACTGCCAGTTGTGGTATAATGCTTAAACAATTTACTGTTGTTAACAGTCATCTCAATATCAGATCAAAAATATGAATGTGAAGTTTATGGAAAGACTGCAGTTCAAACAAACGGCTTGAATTTTCATTACTTGCAGGTTGTGAAAATCCTTCAAGAATTTTCTTCTAAGTACAAATATTGTCATTACTTGCCCATACAGTCCAGGTACACTTGTGCCCTCCCCTCCCTCTCACTCTATTTCTAAACTTATATTGCCTCATCTTAACTATTTGGCATAATCTTGAAATGAGGTTTGAATTCCTCAAAGAAACTTGATAGAAAGTTTGAAAAAGAAAAAAGGCACTAGGAAGTGACAACACAAGTGCAGAGCTGCTGCAAGCAGGTGAGGAACACATGGTAAAGCTGATTCACAAGCTATTCAACAAGGATTACAAACAAGAGCAAGTGGTGAACAAATGGGGGAAAGCAATAATAGTGCCAACCTATAAAAAAGGAGATAAGAGTTAGTGTCAAAACTACAGAGGAAAAGCATTCATTGAGCCATTGTGGAGGAAAATGAAAAGGTAATGTGGAAGGCTAGTATTGAAGAACGGGATTTGTGAAAATGACATAAAAAGAAGAATCAGACTAGCCACTACAGCATTCAGAAAACTCTGCAAGATCTGGAAGGCTAAAGACATTTCGATAAAAATTAAAATCAGTGTATATAAAATAATTGTCATGCGAGTCAGAATGCTGGAGTATGAGGAAAGCCAACAAACAAAATATATTGACTGCAGAAATTAACTAGTTGAAGGGAACACTGAGAGTTTCGAGAAGGAAGAAAATGAAAAATGAAGTGATAAGAAAATGGCTAGGACAATAATAATGCTGTTGCAGCAGATTCAAGAAAGATGGCTGCGATCGTTTGGACACATGGCAAGAATGGACCTGAAAAGGATACCACACATGGCAATAAATTCCAGAGTGCAAGGAAACAGGGAAAGACTGAGGATGTGTTGGATAGACATGGTGAAGAATGACAAAGAATAAAAAGGTTTAATGATGAATGAAGCCGTGAAGCTCATACACATCAGAAATTGATGGAAAGACTTCATTTGGACCCAATTCTCACTGCTGAGCTGAACAAGAATCAAAAAAGAAAGTATATATTACAGCCCCTTACCCTCATTCTCAAACAAAACTTTCCATATGTTGGGAAGTGAATTGCCCCGATTAATTGAAGGTATGGTTTTCTAAAGCGAGTAGAAGATGCTTAGCAAGTTCTTGCATCCTACCTGTAGCTCTGGACTTCATTAACCAATCTCACAAAGCACAGGACTATGGTAGTCATCTTCTGCACTTCTTGAGGCTAAAACATGATTTCCCTATTGTTCTTTGCAGTGTTGTTATAGCCAGGTTGGTCCCAGAATATCAGAAAGACAAGGTGGGTGAGGTAATATTTTTTATTGGACCAACTTCTGCTAGTGAAAGAGAAAAGCTTTTGAGCTATGCAGTGCTCTTCCTCAGATCTGAGAAAGATATTCAGAGTGTCACAGCTAAATACAACGTGGAATAGATTGTTTAACGTAAGTAGCTAACACAAACTGTAAGACACCATTCAAGGTGAAGTGGCCAGTTAACTGTGACAGTCTGAGTACCTTTCCCAGACCTGAAGAAGAGCTATGCGTACCTCAAAAGTTTGTCTCTTCTACCAACAAAAGTTGACCCAATATTACCTCACCCACCTTGTCTCTGTAATTTCCCTATGACAAACCGACAGTGCAGCTAAATCTTTGAAAAAGAAAAGTTAGTGAAAAACCCCCTTTAAAATGTATTATTATTTTGCATTCCTCAGGGAACTAATAACTTGGTATTCAGCTACTCATTTCATTTGAAGTTTAGCTCTACCAGAGAGTTCTTCCAAATCCAGCAAAGATAAAATGAATTGTCATGTTTTTCTAAGGAAACAAGAAATATGGAAGCTACTTCCTCTTGCCCTGTAGCTATTTTAAAACTGACGACTCAGTATCTTTGTGTATAAAATATTGGTCTGCTCCTGTCTGAGTATCAGCATGTACTCAATCACAGGAGACTCAGTGTAGTATTCCCCAAGATTCAGGGAGACTGAATTCTAGGGAGTACTTTTTGTTGATACTTTCCATCAACACCCATATCTGATGTATTTTCCTTCCAAAAGGGTAGGTAAATTCAGAGTAGTCCAATAAGAATTCTAAAACAGGAGCTTGACCATCAAGGAAGGGTTATTAAGGGCTAGAGAAATAACTACCTTGGTTTTTTAGTGCAGAGAACTTTTGTTTCTTGGTAGTTTATATTTGTGACTGATTTTGGTAGAAAATGAAGTTGTAAAGAATATTTGAGTTATTTCTCTCACATCTTTACCCAGCTGCTTCTCTAAGCATATTTTCAAGAGGCAAGCAGAAAAATTTCACTCTTTGGCAGGGTAGTTTTCCAGTTGCAATGCTATGTCTGACTTCCGCTGAAAATACTATAAATATCTTGGAAGAATATTGGATGAGGCTGTACATGTGGCTATTTTTAAGTGCCCGGGACTCTTTGAAATTAACCACATAAGAAAACTGCTTGATTAACAGTTAACTATTTAACATCTAGGGCAGTGGTTCCCAAACTTGTTCCGCCGCTTGTGCAGGGAAAGCCCCCGGCGGGCTGGGCCGGTTTGTGTACCTGCCGCGTTCGGAGGTTCAGCCGATCGCAGCTCCCAGTGGCCGCAGTGAGCTGCTCCAAGCCAATGGGAGCTGCTGGAAGCGGCGGCCAGTACGTTCCTCGGCCCACGCCGCTTCCAGCAGCTCCCATTGGCCTGGAGCAGCGAACTGCAGCCACTGGGAGCCGCGATCAACCGACCCTGCGGACGCAGCAGGTACACAAACCAGCCCGGCCCGCCGGGGGCTTTCCCTGCACAAGTGGCGGAACAAGTTTGGGAACCACTGACCTAGGGATAAGCTTTGTCAAAAGGATGATAGAATTTATTTTCAATCCCTTCTGGAGACTTGCTCAGTAAAGCAGAAGTGCAATAAATAAAAAATAAAAGCTTTATTGAAGAAACAAAACATGCTTATCTCATTCTGTAGGAACAGATGAATTTAAATTCAATACCCATTTTACCCATCTGCAATAACTATGACAGCCAATGTTTTCCTAACACTATCATAGCTGTGCAGTACATTATCTCATATTTTGTGTCTTCTACTGGTTCATAAAAATCCATGCTCCCTTGTACATTATATATGGTGAGCAAACATTAATCATGCTGGCCCTGTACATGGTATGGTTTAACCAGACTAGCAGCAAACATGTTTCTTCCATGTGGTACATGGCATGGAGTGTAGCAAAGTAAAGGAAAAAGGGTAAATAGGCCCCAAAACCATAGGTGGGAGGAGGTGGCTTTGTGGCATGCTCCTGTTCCACGGGACCCCCTAAAAGCACCTCTGCACAAACCCCACAAACACTCTACATAAGAAGTTCTCCAAGTCTGATACTTTCCAAGCAGTATTAACTCCCCCTGCTAGTATTTGATAACCTTTCTTGGTCATGTTTTAAACAGATATAGGGCTTGTTTACACTACAAAATTAAGTCAACTTTATCTAATTCGACCTCAAGCCTCCGAATTAATTAAGTCAATTGTGCGTAGCCACACCAGGCTCATTGTCTCGATGGAGTGTGTTCTCACTAGCAGCACCTGCATCGATGCAAAAAGCAATGAATCGTGGGTAGCTATCCCAAACTTTTGGGAAGTTTGTGCAATACCTCATGGGCCCAAAACATTATCGCAGGGGAGAATGGGAACATTGCGTCAGCATCCCATGATGCACTGTCCTCCCTCCCTCATATAAACGGCAAACAACCCAATGTTTTTTGTGCCTTAAAACCGCCGCACATACGCCATAACCCCAGAGGCATGGAGCCTGCTCAGTTGTGCACTCTTGCGGTGAGCATCTCAAACACCTTGAACCTTCTCCTGCAGGATTTCCAGAGACGAAGTAGGGTCCACTGCGCAGAATATAGCGATGTCCTGCAAGCAGCCCTGCTGCAAGCCATTGAAAAAAAAAATTCACAGTTGCTGCTAGCAGTCACAGAGCAGCTGCACTCTGTTGAGCGCCATTTCTGGTCCCATGAAACAAGCACTGACTGGTGGGACCACATCATTTTGCAGGTACTGGATGACGAGCAGTGGCTGCAGAACTGTTGAATGTGGAAGGCTACCTTCCAGGAACTTTGTGCAGAGCTTTCCCCTGCCCTGCAGTTCAGCAACACAAAAACAAGAGCTGCTCTGACAGTGGAGAAGCGAGTGGTGATCGTTATTTGGAAGCTTGCAACACCAGACAATTACCAGTCAGTGGGGAATCAATTTGGAGTAGGTAAATCAACTGTGGGAGCTGCTGTGCTCCAAGTGTGCAGGGCCATTAATCGACTTCTGCTATGAAGGGTAGTAAGTCTGGGAAATGTGCAGGACATAGTAGATGGTTTTGCTGTGATAGGGCGAAAGATGGCATGCATATCCCCATCTTGGCACCAGACCACCTTGCCAAAGAGTACATAAAGCAAAAGGGATACTTTTCAATGGTGTTGCAAGCGCTGGTGGATCACAGGGGGCGTTTCACAGACATCAATGTAGGATGGTCGGGAAAGGTTCATGATGCGCACATCTTTAGGAACTCGGGTCTGCTCAAAAAGCTGCAATCCGGGACTTTCTTTCCAGACCACAAAATGAACACTGATGACGTTGAGATGCCTATAATTATCCTGGGGGACCCAACCTACCCCTTGCTTCCATGGCTCATGAAGCCATACACCAGTTGTCTGGACAGCAGTAAGGAACAGTTCAACTATAGGCTCAGCAAGTGCAGAATGGTGGTTGAATGTGCCTTTGGTCGTTTGAAAGGGAGCTGGAGAAGTCTACTAACAAGGTTGGACCCTACTGAAGAGAGCATCCCCATCGTTATAGCTGCCTGCTGTGTGCTCCATAATATCTGTGAAAAAAAGTGAGAACATTTTCTGCAGGGGTGGGCAGTTGAGGCAGATCACATGGCAGCCATTTTGAGCAGCCAGACACCAGGGAAATAAGAGCACAGCAAGGGGCACTGCGTATCCACGAGGCTTTGAAAAGCCGTTTCAATAATGAGTCACAGTAATGTGAGCTGCTTGTCTTCATTGTGCTTTCCCAAAGCTTCACCTGGCTTGTATCACTGTCCCTGTAAAGCCAACCCCCCACCCAAGCCCACTGCTTCTACTCAATAAAGAACATTTACTTGTCAAATCCATTTACTTTATTTAACAAACATAAGTAAAGAGGGAGAACAGAAAAAAAAGTTAGCTTTGGGGAAAAAGGGGTTGTAAAGTTGGAATGGGAGAAACATTTTCAGCTGTGGTCATCCAAGGTCTGTGAATGGGCACCTTCTGTTCCTTCAGCCCTCCCCCCCGAGTTAAGTGAAAGGGATAATGGACTTTTCTCCCACGCCTCATGGAATGCTTAGGGGAGGGTGATTCTGAGCCAGGCGATGCTGGCTGTCTGTCCACCAGGGTCTGCAGAGGGACTCTACCCTCCTGCTTCTGTTCCTGCAGTTCAACCAGATGTCTCAACATGTCCGATTGGTCCCTCATAATCCAAAGCATCTCATCCTGCGCCGCACACTCATGCTCATGGGAAGCTTTTCTGCTCTCCATGTACAACTTCTCAGACAGTGAAATCCGCCACACTCTCAGCTCCGTGTCAGCTGTCCCGGAGGCGTTCATTATCTCGGTGAACATGTCCTCCTGCATTCTCTTTCTCCTCCTTCTAGTCAGCGAAAGTCTGCTTTCAGGTATTGATGACATACTGAAGGACACATTTCCAGCTGTCAGTCATGGGAAAAAAGAAAGGGACCATTGTACATGCATAAAATGTTTCCATAGCAAGACCATTTTCATAAATAAATTAAAAAAAAAATTACACTAGGTGCAAGCCATAATCAGAATCCGTAACCGTTCACTGTGCCATTTTGCTGTTCCAGCCATGGTGAGTAACCTCCCCCCCCACACACTCCCCTGAGTCATGGGTAACCCCAATTTTAATGAAGTTTATGGCAGACTCATGTCAGGAGCAGAGGTAGCTAGTCAAACAATCGCCCCTCCCCATAGCACCACGGGAAGCTGTTTATGAACGGTGGGGGGAGCTGTTTATTTCACTCCCAAATTGAGGAATCTCACACATGGGCCCCCAGTCCCTTATCAGCCACTTGAACTACTTGCCGACTCATGCCGAGCACAGAAAGGCACATTAGCAGCCGCGTGGTCTGGCAATCCAGAATGTGGTAGGGGGAGAGGTCTACATGCTCTTCTTTTTTTTTCTTTTCTTCTTGTAAGAGCACTTTTAATAAGAACTTCCCCCGTTTCCTCTAGGCGACCCTATGTGATATCAGTCTCCTGAGGGTAACAGAGGCGGAAAGGAAGGAGATGCTGCAAGCAGCTGGGTATAGACCTGATCCTTATGCTGCTATGCTGTGTACCGCAATGATGCCAGCAGAATTAATTCAGGAGTTCCATGGGAAAGTGTCCTACCCTGGTGGAAGAAATAAGACTGCCCTGCCCAGAAACCTTCTGCAAAGGATTGCAGAGTATCTCCATGAAAGTTTCCTAGAGTTATCCATGGAGGATTCTTGGCCTATCCCAGTCCACATAAACAGTCTTTTCTGGGGGCCACTGTCTGCGTAGCTGGAGCGGCCTCTTGTAAGCAGAGATCCACAGCACCTTGCTTTTTCTTCACAGTAAATATGCAATAGCACTGAATGTGTGTGCCCGCTAAAGTTTAACTGGATTTTGATTGTAATCATATACTCACCAGAGGTGCCTTCCTGGCATCATCGTTGGCCACTGTGATGTCCTGCAACCAACAGGACTCCAGGGTTAAAAATATTTCCTGGCTCTCAGGGAGAATGGATCCACCGCTCGCCTGTCTCCCATTCTCCTCCTCATTATCATCCACCATATCATCCTCCCTCTTGTCCCTAGACTCACACACCTGTGAGGTGTCCACGTTGCTTATGGGGGTACTGGTAGGGTCACCCCTGAGAATCTCATGCAGCTTGTTGTAGAACCAGCACGTGTCGGGTTCAGCAGCAGAACGACTGTTCACCTCCCTTGCCTTCTGGTACACTTGGTGAAGTTCTTTTATTTACAAATGGCACTGCTGTGTGTCCCTCGTGTAGCCCTTCTCTCCCATTCCACAAGCGATCTTTGCACAGATGTCAGCGTTACTTCTGCTGGATCGAAGCTCTTCTCCCCACACAGCGATGAGATCCACCACCTCCTCTGTAGATCAGGCTGGAGCGCGTTTGAGGCGTGTAGTCTCCATGATCAGCTGTGCTCAAGCTGGCACGCTCCCAATGCTGATCAAACAGGAAATGGGATATCAAAAATTCCTGGGGATTTAGAAGGGGAGGGGCTGTTTCCTGTGTATCTGGCTGCAGTGCAGCAGAGTTGAGAATGATCTCCAGAACGGTCACAGATGAGCATTGTGGGACACCACCTGGAGGCCAATTAAGTCGAATTACACTGCTGCATCTGCACTACCTCGCAGTCCACCCATGAAAATCGAGTTAAGTGCTATGCCTATCGCAGAGGTGGATTACAGAAGTTGACATTAGAGGCGACTTAAGTTGGCATAAAGGACCCAGTAGCATAGAAACATACATTAACAGGTCAACTTAAGGCCGCTTCCTTCGACCTAACTCTGTAGTATAGACCAGGCCCTAGTAAAAGAACTGTAGCACATCCCACTAGAAACAATTGACATGGCGTGGATTATCACTGGTGACCCACAGCAATGTCATTGCATTAATATCCTACTATGGTACTGTTTGCATATACCACTATGCCATGGAAAAGTGGTTCTAGAGGTGTCCTAGAAGCAGATTCTGAGTTATGACACAGAAAGAACCACACTCATGTACTGAAATTTCAAATACATCAATACATATAACAGCACTAGACTGTCAGCCAACACTTGGCCACTGCCCATAACTATTGTAACAGTAACACATCTTTTGTGTCCTGCAAAATAAGAGGAAGAGATCTGGAAAAAAAATTCATTTAAAAAATAAAATAAATTCTATTTTTAGAAGTTATTTGTTTTGTACTGACTGACTAAACTTCACATTAATGGAAGTGATACTCCTTAAACCTAGATAAAAGGTTAGATGCACCAGTTATTTACTGGAATACACGGACAAGTTACATATCTCCCAAACCTGACACAGCTGTCTTATCTTAAGAGCACATTACTATTTAAGTGGACAGAAGACATGAAATTAACATCTCATCATTATGAATTGTGACATCTCCATTGACTGCAATACTTGAGTTTGCCTAAACTCAGCCTCAAAGACAGCAGTGTGATGACTATAAAATCCAGGTGACCATTGCAAAATGACATTTCTTTTCAAAACTACAGATTCAGCTACCAAATAATGCAAGGGAAAAAATCCAATAAAAGGTTCTACAATGCTGTAGAATCCAGAGCTTTTTCTCCCCTGCCAAGGAGCTAGATTGAATCAGAAAACACTTTTAAGTAAATAATTTGGTTTGAGAATGACCATTTTGAAAATGTGCCACTTCTGCCAGATATTTACAGAGGCTGACTTGGGTCTGAACCAAATATCAGTTTGTTTTCTGAACAAATACTTTAAAGCTGCAAATACTCTGGTTTATTAAACATTATTAAAAAGTGTTAAAAACATCTTGGAACCAACAACCCATTAAATTAAATGAAGCAAGACTGAGAGTCTGCTCAGTGATATTAATGCCCAGGTAACCTTTGGTTTCGCCACTGATTTGAGTATTCCTGTTTTGCTCTTAATGAAAGGAATTTTCACTGTCCCAATTTTAATATTAGAAGTGCAGACACAAAATACAGATTTAGGCTAGCTGGCCAGATCAAAAACATCCAGCAATTTTAATTTTTAAACATCCTAACATAGCATGATGGATAAAACTGACAATAGGAAAAAGGAAACTTAGTCAGTAGAATCATTTAAACACCTCCTTGCACAAAATATTCTGAATATGTAGGGTGAATGAACTACTTTGCCAGGTCTGACCTTACTTAGAGACCTAAAGCCTTCTAGCGAGTTAGTAATGTGTTTTAGTGAACTTCTGTGAAACCTCCACATTAAGCCAAGCTAAAGCAACACAACGGCATATATTACATTCCCCAGTGGAGCAGTGCAGTTGCTTTCTGCAACTGTGAGGGTTTGTGTATTACATGTGTACATTAAAATCTGTTCCTGCTGTTCTAATTTCATTTTATTACCTCCAACACAACCTGTTTCTGGTAGTTACATTTTCATTCATGCATAAAACCTGTGCCAAGAACTTGAGAGACATCAGCTCATAACTGTGGATCCAGTGGGCTCTAAAAACAGAGTTCTTCAGGTTAGAAGTCAAAATTATTCCAGAGTAGTTGCATAAAAACTGAACCCAACAACAACACAGTGATAACCAGGAATCTGTGTGATACCAAAAAAACAAAAACAAAACAAAACAAAAAAAACCACCTTGTGTTTACAGGAAGGTTCAGAACAATTCAGAGCTCCCATCCTTTTCTTTGACTTCAATAGAAGCAAGACCAGACTTTTTTGATGGTCTCACTGACAAGTATCGCCACATCATGTCACATCTAACCCAATGAGTACAGCATAAGAAAAGTGGGTAAGGGGAAGTAAAGGGGAGAAGAGGAAATGTAATTGTCACAGCAAATCAGAATAGGAAACCTATAAAGTAAGTGCCTGGCTCTGTCATCTACAGAAAGAAGTAAAGCATTCATAAGTAAAGCTTTTCCTTGACTTGAAGTTCTTGTCTGATCCCATGTCCCTTACAGCAACTCCTCAAACACAAAGGTGTAGATAGCTGGATTGAGATTGTATGTGAAAGTAACACTTTTATCATTTGAATATTTTATCTTGTTTATCCCTTTTTGACACTGAGTATTATGGAGTCAATCCATTCACTCTACCATTAAAGTGGCAAGATCTATTCTTTTCCAAGTACTTTTTTCAACCCTCCAATATTTTAAAATAAAAAACAAACAATCCCCAAATACTTTATAAAATTAATTTCAAGCCAAATAATGTATTTTATATGTGCAAAATATAAATCACATAATTTACCAATGGGTGGATGGATAGGGGTATCTTCCCTCATGACATTTCCCGAAAGTACTTGCCATTTGGTGCAATCTGGTGCATCCCGAAGGCAAATTATCTTCTCGGCAATAGAATCTCCTGAAGCAGGTATGAGGGTAATCATGGGCAAGCTGCAATACCACAGGGCGGGAAATGTAGAGATGCCCACTCACACACCTGCACCATATTAATCCCCAAAGGAGGCAAAAACACAGCTCCCCCCCCCCCCCCCCCCCCCCCCCCCCCCCCCCCCCCCCCCCCCCCACTCCAACGCGTGCTGTGCCCTTTTGTGTCTTGCTATCNGACACACACACTCCCATTTAATTTGCAGGGCGTTTATACCTCATTGGTATGCAACAAACTTTGTACATTTATCTCAATTGCTAACGTTGGAGGGGAGAGGAAAATAACGCCCCTTGCCCTTACCCTGGAGGGGGCACCTCCCTCTCTTCCCGCTGCAGACGGGGCAGTAACTTTTCGAAAGGCACACTAGGGAGCGGGAGGCCAAGCGGCTGCCCCAGCGCATTCTGCCGGCGGCACTTACCGAGAAGCCGGCCCAGAAGGGACAGGAGTGCCGGACCCTGGCCGAGGTGGTGAGAGCCAGGGCAGCGAAGCTGACGGCCACGATGAGGCATCCGAGCACCATCTGGGTGACCCCCAGGGACAGCATGATCCGGGAGCGGGTCCGATACTCGCGCAAGCGGGACAAACTGCGGGACAGGGCGGCGGGGCTGAGCGAGCGAGCCCCTCCAGGGGGCTGCAGCGCGCTGCCCCCGGCAAGCGGCATCCTGCACAGGGCACCAGAGACCGTTGCTGGGGAAAGCAGGACGCAGCAAAGGCGGAGGCAGCAAGAGGGCAGCGGCCCCGCTCACAGGGTCTCCAGGGTCTCGGGGGCTGCCCGTTGGCCAGCGGTGCTCTCCGCAGGGCTCATCCCCAGCAGGGCCGGAGGCAGCGGCCAGGCCGGTCTCTCTGCAGCGCTCCCAGGAGAGGATGCACTTTGCTGGATAACTCAGTACAGAGTCCGGGCTAAGTTGCGCGCTCAGGCAAGCCCCTGCTCATGCCCCGCAGCGCAGCCGGAGCTGACTCCGTACAAGGGCTGTACGGCCCGCAGGAGACGCGAGCCCCCAGCTGAAGGGCAGCAGCCCATACCTCGCAAAAGGCAACGGCTCCCTCTCTTCCGCCGCTGCAGAGTCAGGGCGCAGCCGAGGGGATCAGCGCTCCCCGCCCCGGCCAGGCTGCACAGCCAGCCGGCATCTTGAGTGTATGCGAGTCGGGCTAGCGCTCCCCAGCCGCCCGCACGCTCAGGCAGCTGATGCTGATGCTGCCGCCGCCTTCTCTTCGGATCCTGCCACACACGCGCCCCCCGGCTGCTGAGCTGGCCGTGCGCGCGGCTGCGCCTGCGGCCGGCTCAGGTGCATGCAGGACTCGCGCTGATTCTGGTTCGGAGCCCCGCGGCTGCAAGTTGCTCTGGGGCGCACGCACAGGGGCAGCAGAGCCCTGCTTCTCCCCCGCTTGGCAGCGGCGGGGAGGGAAGATGGGGGAGGGGGGTTGTTTACGGCCAATGGCGGGTGGAGGCAGCGGCAGGAGGAACAGCCGCCGCCGGCTCCGGAGGGAGAACGCTTGTGCGAGGCGAACAAACAAGGGAGGCAGCAGCACCACGGGCGGAGGAGGCGGGGGAAGCGACAGTGCGGCAGAGGAGCCACATGGGATGGAGCTGGCTGCAGGCATCACAGACACAGGCCTGGAGGAGGGTGGGGGAATGACACCCATCCACCTTGCCGGAGGACAGAGCGCCCCGGGGAGACGGCCGGGTGCAAAAGAAAGAAACTCTACTGGAAGTGACAGGTTTCAGAGTAATAGCCGTGTTAGTCTGTATCCGCAAAAAGGAACAGGAGTACTTGTGGCACCTTAGAGACTAACAAATGTATTGTAGCATGAGCTTTCGTGGGCTACAGCTCACTTCATCGGATGCATGCAGTGCAAAATACAGAAGAAAGATATATATATACACACATGAAACAATGGATCTTACCATACACATTATAAGGAGAGTGATCAGTTGTCAGCAGGAGAGAAAAAAAAGGTCTTTGTGGTGGTAATGAAAATGGCCCATTTCCAGCACTTGACAAGGAGATATAAGGAACTGTAGGGGGCGGGGGGGAAGATAAGCATGGAGAAATAGTTTTACCTTGTGTAATGGCCCATCCACTCCCAGTCTTTATTCAAACCTAATTTGATGGTATCCAATTTGCAAATTAATTCCAATTCAGCAGTTTCTCGTTGGAGTCTGTTTTTGAAGTTTTTTTGTTTTAATATTGCGACTTTTAGGTCTGTAATCGAGTGGCCAGGGAGGTTGAAGTGTTCTCCAACTGGTTTTTGAATGTTATAATTCTTGACGTCTGATTTGTGTCCATTTATTCTTTTACGTAGAGACTGTCCGGTTTGGCCAATGTACGTGGCAGAGGGGCATTGCTGGCACATGATGGCATATATCACATTGGTAGATGTGCAGGTGAACGAGCCTCTGATAGTGTGGCTGATGTGATTAGGTCCTATGATGGTATCCCCTGAATAGATATGTG
>QXTE01000089.1:5075107-5167816 GCA_003942145.1 Platysternon megacephalum
CAAGTACTCCTGTTCCTTTCTACTGGAAGTGGGGAGCGTAATGGAAGCCCTCGTTGGGGTTTCCCATAGCAGGCCAGGAACGAGGTGGGAAAAAAAGTCAGATTCAGGAGGGGATCTAGGACAGCTGCCGAGCAGTATCTTTAAATAGACTGTCCTCTTAAAATCTCACAGTTTAAAAAAAAAAATCTCCACTATCTGCAGTTGTTAGATGTAACACCTACAATTCTTTTAACTACAGTAAAACGGATTAGAGGACAATCTCTCTTCAATTTGTTTACTTTGTGCATTTGGCAGCACCATGTCCAGCCTGTTTAAGCTGTTGTCT
Source organism: Platysternon megacephalum (assembly GCA_003942145.1). Lineage (NCBI taxonomy): Eukaryota > Metazoa > Chordata > Testudines > Platysternidae > Platysternon > Platysternon megacephalum. The sequence continues at coordinate 5,075,433 of QXTE01000089.1, forward strand.
GCGATGATCTTTCATACAGCAACAGAGGAGAATAATACTTTAAAAAAAAGGTTACACAAAACCCTACAAAATTCAGGGTGCCTGAAAATACTTGGGATTCATTGTCTTAACTGTCTACAATTTAAGTTGATGGCGCTAAGCTTCAAGTTGCAGTGGCTAAAAGCAAGAGTGGTGTATGAATTGTTATAAAAGCTGCCACCTCCATGAGCCCTATCTGCTAGGCATATTTGCAGGGGTGCTGGAACAATCTGTATAGTGGGGGTGCTCAGAGCCATTGAACCAAACGGTAAACCCTGTATATTATGGAAACCACCTCAAGACACGAGGTGCAACAGCACCCCCAGCACTTATGCATATATGTGAAAATTTTCCCATCATTGATGAGACCAATTAAGATGAACTGTTGTTAGCAACACTGGGAGCCCACTGTAGACTCTGTCAATCCCATTTGAAGTATCTATTAGACCTGCTTTCTGCTGAGAAGTTGAGGATGTGGAGCAGACACTGAAAAGTAATAAAGCCCCTGGAGTGGAGACCCACCAAGCAGAACTGATTAAAGGTGGTGGAGCGGTACTCATTGGCACATAACAATCTTGCCACTGTGATTTGAAAGTCTGAAAGATAGCCCAAGACTTGGACACAATCGCTGATGGTTCCTATTAATAAACAGAGGAACCCAGCTATATGTGGAAATTACCAATCTCTTTATTGAGACACAACCAAAACGCCGTTGTGCGTTATCCTGAAGAATATTGTGCCCAATATAGAGAACTTTCTGGCTAAAGAACAAGCCCATTTTAGACCAAAAAGGGGTATAGTGGAGCAAATATTCAATCTGCATCTGCTATGCGAGAAAATGCTGGAGTATGTCTCTGTGGATTTTGTTAAGACATTTGACAGCACATTGCCCAAAGAGGATCTTGTACAGTAACTCCTCACTTAAAGTCCTCCCGGTTAACGTTGTTACGTTGCTGATCAATTAGGGAACATGCTCGTTTAAAGTTGCGCAATGCTCCCTTCTAACGTCGTTTGGCAGCCGCTTGCTTTGTTCACTGCTTGCAGGAAGAGCAGCCCGTTGCAGCTAGCTGATGGGGGCTTGTAACCAGGGCGGACCGGCAGCCCCCCGCTCCCCTAAGTTCCCTGTGCTGCAGCCTCCCAGCAGGCTATCAATGGCGGGGCAGTTTAGCTGTCCCACCCCCCCCACTGCCATGTGCTGCGCCTGCCCTCTGCCTTGGAGCTGCTCCCAGAGCCTCCTGCTTGCTGTGCAGGAGGGGAAAAGGGGGGGCTTATGTCAGGGTGTCACCCTCCCCCCTGCTCCTGCACCCCGCTTACCCTTTCTCCATATAGAGCAGGGAGGGGTCATAGACCAGGGGTCCCCAACGCGGTGTAAGTGCGCCCGCGGAGCCCTCGGGGGTTTTTTTTGGTTTTTTTGTTTGCTCCGCTGGCAGCACTCGGGTTTTTTGGGGTTTTTTTTGGCGCCTGCCAGAAGAAAAAGGTTGGGGACCACTGGTATAGCTAATATGCAGCAATTGCCTGTAGCATTTCAATTCAAAGGCAGAAAGCCTCTTAATGTCTTGTTGCCCCAGTGTCTGTTCACACATGCATATAGCAAAATGCTGAAGAAAAGAGATGGCAGCAGTTTCATTTTGCATTTCATAATACCTTTGCTTCTCCAAATGAGGTTGAGTGTTGGTAGAGCAGCAGTCACATGTCCAGTTCTGTGTTGGGTTTCTAAGTGATGTTTAGTGTCCCTTATAATCATACTACTCAGGTATTTGAAGTGTTCAATGCACTTCAGTGCCTCCTCTGATTTGGGTAAGAATATCTTCACCTTTTCAGCAGACTTGTCACCATTGTCTTTGTCTTTTTGTGTGATATCTTTAAACCTAACTTCTCTAGTTCTACCACTCTTTCTAGCAATTTTTGCATCTCTTCTTGCAACACTACAATCAAGTCAATATCATCAGCGAAGCAAAGAGGACTAATTTTTTGTCCACAGATAGGAACACCCTTCTGAAGGTTTCCATCAGTGGCTCTTAAGATTTCTGTAAGATAACTGTTGAAGAGAAAACAACCAGGAGTCCTTGTGGCACCTTAGAGACTAACAAATTTATTTGGGCATAAGCTTTTATGGGCTTGTGCCCAAATAAATTTGTCAGTCTCTAAGGTGCCACAACAACTCCTCATTGTTTTTTCTGATACAGACTAACATGGCTACCATTCTGAAACCTCTTGAAGACAGTCGCTGATAGCATATAGTTCTATCTATCCTTATTTATCCTCAGATCAAACCAAGTACTTGGCTTTCTCCCCACAAACACTGAAGCCATTTGACTTCCATAAAGCTTGTTATATTTTCAACAACTCTGACCAACTACAGTAACTCCTCGCTTAACGTTGTAGTTATGTTCCTGAAAAATGCGACTTTAAGTGAAACGATGTTAAGCGAATCCAATTTCTCCATAAGAATTAATGTAAATAGGGGGGTTAGGTTCCAGGGAATTTTTTTTCACCAGACAAAAAACTATATATTATATAGATATACACACAGTATACACTTTAAACAAACAATTTAATACTGTTCACAGCTATGATGATTGTGAAGCTTGGTTGAGGTGGTGAAGTTAGAGGGTGGAAGAGAGAGGGATATTTCCCAGGGAATGCTTTGCTGCTAAATGATGAACTAGCACTCGGCTGAGCCCTCAAGGGTTAACACGTTGTTAATGTAGCCTCTCACACAAGGCAGCATGAACACAAGGGAGGGGAGACAACATAGCAGACAGACAGACACACACCGTGTGTGTGTGTGTGTGTGTGTGTGTGTGAGAGAGAGAGAGAGAGAGAGAGATGCACACTGCCCCTTTAAGTAAGCTGACCCACTCTTAAGTGCATTATCTTTCTAAGTGGATCAGGAAGTTGAGACAGCAGCTGCTGCCCCAAGCTCTCTCTGTCTATGACAGTGGTCCCCAACCTTTTTCTTCTGGCGGGCGCCAAAAAAAAAACAAACCCCGAGCGCTGCCGGCGGAGCAAAAAAAACAACCAAAAAAAAAACCCTGAGGGCTCCGTGGGTGCACTTACACCCCCCGGCGGGCGCAATGGTGCCCGCGGGCACCGCGTTGGGAAGCCCTGAGCTATACCTTGTATACCACTAATGAGCAGGTAATAGCCCCGGTTTACAGCATAATTTGAGTGATCTCTCATATCACCAAGACAATAAGATGAAGAAAATTTGAGTTTGCAGGACATGTGGGTTGGATGAGTAGAGGAAGACTGCTGAAGCAAGTTTTGCAGGAACCGGTGCCAGGTTCCAGGGGGCACTGATGGCAAGTGTGGTTTGACAATGTGGCTAACTAGAAGGGATTCAGTATGGTGCATTGTGCAAGGCTGTGTGAAGACCACAAGATGTGGAAGAAGGTTATTGGCCAATGACTCCTGTGTGTTGCATTTATTGTTCGTTGAGATGTGACTACAGTACTTTGCACTTTGAGGATGATGACAATTATACCTGTTTTCAGCTGAGGTAGGTGACACTCAGTCTAAAGCAGTAGTGATAATCAGTGGCTCATTAACACCAGAGCACATACATCTGTGACTGTACCTACACACAAAAGTTGTACCACTTCAACTATATCAGAATAGTTTATAGTAGTATAACTGCATCCACACTACAGGTACGAGGTTTGTACTGCTTATAGTTTAGAGGTACAACACCCAGAGCGTGGATGCAGTTATACCAGTATAAATGCATTTATACCCCTTACTATACAAAAATAAGTATAATGGTATAAGCACATTTATAATAATATAAATGCATCCATGTTAAGGGGATTGTAGCACTTTATTGATAAAAATTCATACCCCTGAATTTCTCGGCTTATGCGACGTCTAAAGGTCTCGGACACTATCCGGTGGTCCCGGGACATTTATACAGAGCACATCACTGGCCACCGCCAATACCGTGAGTGAGCCGGCGTGACTTTGCGCACCCACAACGAGAAAGAGACCTGAAGACTTCCTCTGTTGGACCTTATCCCCTGAACCCACCGAACCGAACTGAACTCCACCATATGAGGGTCATCCAATCCTCATTACTCGGCCTACTTATTCATACCTATGATTGCCTGTAATTCCTGTATGAGTGATGTACCCTCACTGCTTACTGATTGTACCGTGATTCATCCACCTTGTACCCCCCCCCCCATTGGGGATATTGCAGACTATATGTGTTATGTGCTATCCAATGTCAAAATACTAACATCCCCCTATACTCTGTATGCTACCCCCGATGACTAATAACTAAAGTTTCAAGACAGTATCATCTATTTTTAAACATTCCTTGCACAAAGAAATGAGCTTCTCAAGATGGGGTTCATGCCCCTTTTATACTTATATACATCATTTACTTATTTGTGTCAGCATGTTCTGCAAGTGCATGTCTCAGTGTGACCTTTCAAGGCCAAATACAAATCTGCTTATATACTTGTTGCAGGCAGCACTGATGCAGAATGGAAAAGGGCTTTAGTCCTGTTTGTCTCAATGCCTATCTATGCCACAAAGCAATTAGGTCAGAGGAACCAGTTAAATTCATTTGTCCTTTGACATGGTTAAAATTCAGCTCTGCAGTGCAGTGCAGATGCAACGTAACAGTGTTTTAATCAGATCCTCAAACTGAGCTGAACAACTGCCCTGCACAAGACTGTAGCACACTTCCAGCAACATTAGGTACCATCTATACTCTATGATAGAACTGCATTTATCTGTACTGTAATTAGATCTTTTTACTCTAGAACAGACTGGCCCCAAGTTAAAATATTCAATTTTTAAAGTGATCACAATAAGAAGTTGGCTTACAGCATCATTAGACTCTTCAGCACTCCGAATCAGGTCTTGAACTGAAGGTATGCTTGTTCAAAGAAATGTATCGCCCAAATTCTAGCCTTTGCTGATATCCCTGTATTATGGTTCTCTAGGGATTTACAGAGGCCACAAGTCTGGCTTAAACCAAAGGTAGCAAAGGGCTGTTCTGCCAAATGTATATTCCCTCTCCCTCAAAGATCTCAGTGTATTGATGTGCAGGGACAGGAGGCAGAGACAAATAGGGAGGGGAGAGTGGAAGGTAGCCAAATCATGCTGTACTCTACATATTCTAGCCTGCTGAATGGATCCATAGCAAGCTATAACTGCACAGCAGAAGCTAGGGTGACTTCTGAGGCTGGTCTAGTTTATGCTGAATGCTGCTCTGGCCTCTGGCCAACCCCAAAGTCAAGGAGGTTGAAAAGTTAACTTATTCCCTGGGATGTGCTGAATTCAACTTGGTTGCTGCTCAGAATTGGGTCATTATTTCAGAATATATAGGGAGAGAATAGAATCTGAGGAGAGAGTTTGCATTGCTGAGTATTTGTAATTCAAGGCCTATTTCCAACTCCTGTAAATCTCCAGAGTGAGAAACTAGGAAAATCAAATGCATGTTTCCTGCGAGACTGTGCCTCTCATCTACCAAGCTAGCCAAGACAGCACAGGTTTGAAGACCATAGCTTCTATGGACTATCCAAGAACAGGACTTGGGCAACCTTTGACATTGCATTAGCTGTGAATTCAATTTTTTCTTTTTTCCCTATACTTATTTCCCCTGAAAAGTTCTTAATTGCTGGATTTTGCTTTCAGACAGAATTTCCAACAATTTTAAAATGATCAATAGTCCTGTATATTTATGAGGTTGTGTGAATTTCAGATGATAGTTTTCATGACTACTAAATTGGTTATAATCAAAAGAGGGGAAATATGGTTACTACAGTTTTGAAAGTCATCACAAAAGTTTGCTGTAGCCAAATTTAAATATAGCAACACAACTAAACCCCATTCCCCCCACCCTCACAAACTGATTATTTTCTGAAGGCAGCCAGAAGGGCACTGCCTATAGGACCTTGTTATCAGCCTCTTAGAAAACATCAAAACGTAGACTCCAGCATGGTAATGATCCCTCTTCTATGGAAATTGTCTCATTACTGTCACTCTTTGCTGGCTCCCAACCAGTTCAGGAAGCAACTTCATGAGTAGTTTACTAATAACTAATAACTAACTGAAAAATTGAAGTTTCTATTTCTGAATACTACACATTCTGTTTCAAAACAATTATATGAAATCCAATAACCAAAATCACTTTTGCAAGATTGATGGAATTGTGATATTAATAAAAAAGGAAATAAATTCATTGCTGAGGTGAACCTCAAATACCTAATTTCATCATGGCTAATAAGGAAGCTAGTAAAAAAGCACCCTGTAGGGCTTGGGCATTGGAAATCAGCCTGAGGGCCCTATTCTGCTGTCACTTATGCAGAGCAATAGCGTGTCTTCAAAACTGCATACTTTACACGATTTAATTATATTAAGCAGCTTTTCCTATATCTTAAAAGAAATATTCTGCATTCAGGAGAAAAAAGCACTGGAGATCTATTATTCCAAAGAGGATGTGTATCCTAAAGATACGATAGGAATTGGTCAAAAATGAGGTATCACTGTTGACAAGAAGTAAATTAAACATATTTTCTTTCCAAAAAGAAAAAAAAAAAGTTTGTTTCTTACAAACACTCTTGTTAGAACTTCCTGGATAAGTATTAAACCATTCACAATACAGAACCTTATAGTAACAATAGTAGTACTATTTCTGGTACACCGCTACCTCGATATAATGCCACCCGATATAACACGAATTTGGATATAACGCGGTAAAGCAGTGCTCGGGGGGGGCGGGGTTGCGCACTCCGGTGGATCAAAGCAAGTTCAATATAACGCCGTTTCACCTATAACGCGGTAAGATTTTTTGGCTCCCAAGGACAGCATTATATCGAGGTAGAGGTGTATCTGTGCCGCAGGTATAATATCCAAGAGGTTTAAATATCAATAAATAAGTAGTTAGGATGAGTTCTAATATGAGATATATCTTTTCTTGGTATGTATCTTAAAAATCTATTATTACTTTTGCATATCTATATTTGATGAATTATCAGAATACCTTGTATTGCACCACTACTTACTATATTTCAGCCTTTTTTAACACTGTGTTAAAAAAAATTATTAAGCTGGCTTTATAGACACTAGAGCCCTACCAAATTCATGGCCATGAAAAACGCGTCATGAACCATGAAATCTGGTCTCCCCAGTGAAATCTGGTCTTGTGTGCTTTTACCCTATACAGATTTCACAGGGGAGACCAGCGTTTCTCAAATTGGGGGTCCTGACCCAAAAGGGAGTTGCAGGGAGGGTCACAAGGTTATTTTAGGGGGGTTGTGGTATTGCCATCCTTACTTCTGCGCTGCCTTCAGAGCTGGGCAGCTGGAGAGCAGCGGCTGTTAGCCGGATGCCCAGCTCTTGAAGGCAGTGCTCCACCAGCAGCAGCACAGAAGTAAGGGTGGCAATACCATGCCATGCCATCCTTACTTCTGCACTGCTGCCTTCAGTGCTGGGCAGACAGAGACTGGCAGCTGCTGACTGAGGGTCCAGTTCTGCAGGCAACAGCGGAGAAGTAAGGGTGGCAATACCATACCATGTCATCCCTACTTCTGCGCTGCCATTGGCACCGGCTCTGCCTTCAGAGCTGGTCTCCCAGCCAGAAGCTGCCACTCTTCAGCTACTCAGCTCTGAAGGCAGCACCGCTGCCAGCAGCAGTGCAGAAGTAGGGGTAGCAGTACCGCAACCCCCACCCCAATAACCTTGATACACCCACAACTCCTTTTTGAGTCAGGACCCCTACAATTACAAAACCAAGAAATTTCAGATTTAAATATCTAAAATCATGAAATGTACGATGTTTAAAATCCTATGACCGTGAAATTGACCAAAATGGACTGTGAATTTGGTAGGGCCCTACTTATCACCTAACTAAAAAAGTTTACATCAGTAATAGAAATGAGCTGCAATATATTCCGACACAATAAACGTTAAGATTTGAGTATATATTGTCGTTCAAGAACACTGGAAACCCAAGAAATGTAAACTTAAGATTGCATCTCTAAGACAAGGCACCCAAACTATCTTCACTCTGCCCCCATACAGCTGCCCTGAGGAAAAAGGGCTTATAGTGAAATTTAGTTGCAGTCTAAACTATAGAGAAACTACCATCACTATAATTTTACAGGAAAATGCCTTGCTTTAGCAACTTTAGAATTTCAGGTTTTTCTGACTTTCAAAACACAATCTCATTAGTAAAGCCAAAATGACTACCTGCATGGGTAACTGCTCACCAAGATGAGTTAAGCCCCTTAGACCATATAGTTTATGTCCAACACAAGGTGACATTGCTTATATGCACACTGTGCTTCCTAATGACTCAATACAATTTTTGAAAATAGGACAGGTATCCTGCCTTCAAAAGATTAGTATCTGAGCAATGAGACACTATAGAAAAACAGATCAGCTTTAAATGTGCAATCTTTCACTACTTATTATTATTACTACTATTACTATTATAATAAATAACTGTTTGGTTTTACACATTGCAAACCATTGACATCAGAGGAATTAGATTTTGATTTGTGTTAGCAAATGACCAATTTGAGCATAAAGTACATATCAAGATGTAAGGTAATTGTTTATTGATGGAGAATCATTGAACCAAGTCTTTCAAAGTTACAACAACAGACCTTTAACCATTCCCTTAATATTTTTTTAAATATTAGGACTAATAATAGGCTAGATTCTGCCACCCTCGCCCACCCTGATTAACACTTATTTCCATAGTTAATTCCACTGAGGCTTTGACCCTGCACTGAGCTCCAGACAGGCAGACTTGTACCCACACAAAACCCACTGACCTCAGACTTTCTTATACTCACAAAGCATCTGGTACAACCCACTGACAAAAACAGGATACTGTAATAAATGATCCTCTGTGACGCATCCTATGTTGAAGTGAGGCCTTTCCTACTCTGTGGACATTAAAGATCCCATTGTGCCTTTTGAAAGAGTGGAGATGTTAGCATCTAAGGGCTTGTCTACATTTCAAATGCTACAGCGGCACATCTGCAATGCTGCTGTTGCACCACTGTAGTTCTTTGGCACTGACAGGAGGAGTTCTCTTAGGTAATCCACCTCCTTGACAGGTGGTAGCTAGGTCAACAAAAGAATTCTTCCATTTACCTAGAGCTGTCTATTAGGGCTGTCAAGCGATTAAAAAATTAATCACGATTAATCACACCATTTAATCGTATAAATATCATTTAAATATTTTTGGGTGTTTTTTACATTTTTAAATAGATTGATTTCTATTACATCTCCGAATACAAATACTGTAGTGCAATCTCTTTATCATGAAAGTTGAACTTACAAATGTAGAATTATGTACAAAATAAACCCGCATTCAAAAATAAAACAATGTAAAATTTTAGAACCTGCAAGTCCACTCAGTCCTACTTCTTGTTCAGCCAATCGCTCAGACAAACAAGTTTGTTTACATTTGCAGGAGTTAATGCTGCCTGCTTCTTGTTTACAATGACACCTGAAAGTGAGAACAGGCGTTCTCGTGGCACTGTTGTAGCTGGCGTCGCAAGATAGTTACATGCCAGATGCGCTAAAGATTCATATGTCCCTTCATGCTTCAACCACCATTCCAGGGGACATGCGTCCATGCTGATGATGGGTTCTGCTCGATAACAATCCAAAGCAGTACCGACTGACGCATGTTCATTTTCATTATCTGAGTCAGATGCCACAAGCAGAAGGTTGATTTTCTTTTTTGGTGGTTCGGGTTCTGAGGAGTAGAATGGAATGTTAGCCCTGGTCTACGCTATGAATTTAGGTCGCATTTAGCAGCGTTAGATCGATTTAACCCTGCACCCGTCCACACGACGAAGCCATTTTTGTCGACATAAAGGGCTCTTAAAATCAATTTCTGTACTCCTCCCTGACGAGGGGATTAGCACCGAAATCGACATCGCTGGGTCGAATTTGGGGTAGTGTGGATGCAATTTGACAGTATTGGCGTCTGGGAGCTATCCCAGAGTGCTTCATTGTGACAGCTGTGGACAGCACTCTCAACTCAGATGCACTGGCCAGGTAGACAGGAAAAGCCCCGCGAACTTTTGAATTTCATTTCCTGTTTGGCCAGCGTGGCAAGCTGATCAGCACAGGTGACCGTGCAGAGCTCATCAGCAGAGGTGACCATGGAATCCCAGAATCACAAAAGAGCTCCAGCATGGACCGAACGGGAGATACTGGATCTGATCGCTGTAGGGGAGACAAATCCATGCTATCAGAACTCCATTCCAAAAGACGAAATGCCAAAATATTTGAAAAAATCTCCAAGGGATGAAGGACAGAGGCTATAACAGGGACCCGCAGCAGTGCTGCGTGAAACTTAAGGAGCTCAGGCAAGCCTATCAAAAAACCAAAGAGGCAAACGGCCGCTCCGGGTCAGACCCCCAGACATGCCGCTTCTATGATGAGCTGCATGCAATTCTAGGGGGTGCCCCCACCACTACCCCATCCCTGTTCATGGACTCCTGCAAGGGGGGAGTCTCATGCAACAGGGATGAGGATTTTGGAGACGAGGAAGATGACGAGGAGGAGGAGGAGGGTAGCGCACAGCAGGCAAGTGGAGAAAGCATTCTCCGCGACAGCCAGGAACTGTTTATCACCCTGGAGACAATACCCTCCCAACCCTCCCAAGGCGGGCTCCCGGACCTTGAAGGCAGAGAAGGCACCTCTGGTGAGTGTACCTTTGTAAATATAATACACGGTTTAAAAGCAAGTGTGTTTAATGATTGATTTGCCCTGAAGACTTGGGATGCACTCGCGGCCAGTACAGCTACTGGAATGGATTCAAGCAACATCCGTTCTTTATCTCTCTGTGTTATCCTCAGGAGAGTGATATCATTCATGGTCACCTGGTTGAAAGAGGGGAATTTTATTAAGGGGACATTCAGAGGCAAAATGCAACCTTGTACTAAAAGCACATGTGCTATGTAATGTTAACAGCTTGGTTCACTGTGAAAGAGTCTACCCATTGTTCTCTAAAAAAATGTGTCTTTTTAAATACTACTCTCCCTTTCTTTTCTTCCCACAGCTGCAAATGTTTCAATGCTCCCCCTATCATCTCTGTCCCAGAGGCTAGCACAGATAAGAAGGTGGAAAAAAACGCAGAGACTGTGGGAACTGTGGGATAGCAACCCACAGTGCAACACTCCGAAAGTCAACACTAGCCACGGTACTGTGGACGCACTCCGCCGACTTAATACGCTTAGTGGGGACACACACAATCGACTGTATAAAATCGCTTCCTAAAAATCGACTTCTATAAATTCAACCTAATTTCGTAGTGTAGACAGACCCTTACTATCTGTAGTTAAATTAGCCAAGAAAAATAATCATCATTGCATTTAAAGCGGTGATGTGTTCCACCTCTAAAAGGCTACACTTTGTAAAGTGAATTTGCAAGCACTTTGTGACTGTGCATGCGTGAAAGGAGTTATATGAATACAAATTTCAACTGTTCACTTTAAAAAGGACAGTATTGAGATTAGTAGATCCAAAGTTTGACATTTAAATTGTTTTGTGTGCTTGGAAATGCTGCATAAGTCACTGCACTTTTTAAAGTGTTTTAATGCTTTTAATAAATAAATTGTTAATTCACAACCCTGTGATAACAAACCAGGGTGTTCACAGAAGAAGGAATACTTTTTAGAAAAAAGTCGTTTTAAGTTTCTAAGGCTCATGTTCTTCCCTTCACTATACCGTGCAGAGGGGAGGAAAACAGAGAAAAGCAACGTTAACTAGTCCCTTAGGTCTGCGAGTCTCATTAGATAAGTGTGGTGGTCATAGGGTGCAGAACCAACCTTGTAGCCATTTGCGACGGTGCATCTGAAGTTGTGCTGCCATTGTTGGAGGGGACTTAGTGTACAGAACAAAGATTCTCAATGTAGATATGTTTGGGGAATTGTCCAAGGTTGGGACTTATTTGGGTCTCTGACTCTGCACTTTTTCCCCCCCTAGCCCCATCTTGTGCTTGCCTGTAGTCATGCTGCCCTGACCTGGTTGTGAAGACAAGAATGCAGCCAAATGGCTGTACATTTAATCCCACAGTGTTGCATGATTGTGTTTGTTTGTTTTTACAAGAGGCGGTCAGAAGAAGTGCAGGATTATATAAAAATACTGTCTTTTAATAGTGTTCTTTTAAAAAAAAAGATGTAAAAACACTAAAATGACTTCTATATATAAATCAAGAGGTATTTAAAAGGAAAACATGGCAGGTAAAAGTCAAAGACTTCAGTTTCCATGGTCTGGGTCTCTTCTTCAGAAATATCTACACTGGAATTACTTCCTCCATGTGAATGGCTGTCCTGAGGGACGTCCTGGAGTGCTAAAGACACTGCTGAAATCAACATAATTACTCTACATTTTGGACCTCTTTAAAATCAAATTGGATGCATGTTATGGATTTGAAAGGCAGCCTGAGCTGCGATTTTATGGAAGCAGAGATAGAACTCTTAACTAACAGTCACTTCAAATCAGAATTTTCTCCCATTCCAGACTGAGAAAAAATGTACACACTGTACAGCAAGTGGGAGAAAGAAAAGAAAACTTAATATAACTCAGTGATTCCATATGATTTTGCCTATTCAAACAAATTAATCTGCAGATTCTTTAACTGTTGTAAGTATTGACTTCCTATCTGGGCTAACAAAAGTATTGAGACTGTACTAGAGACAGATATAAGAAATTATATCTAATGGTTCTTGACTGAAACATTAGTCTGTGCATGGATGTTAGTGTTTCTCAGGAACATTTTGTTTAAGATCAATTTTCTGTAGTGCAAAAAAAAAAAAAATTCTTTCTAGATCTGAATTTGCTAATTCAGATGTGGATACTTCCTGCTCTGTCTTCAACTGCTCTGAACAGTACAGACAGAATATTAATTTGGGGACCAGGTAGGGCTTAATGGAGGAACACACCATGAACAGGAACAAATGGTGACACTGTACTACTCCCCATATTTGCAAAACTCCCCATGTTTGCTTTGGGATGAAAGTGTGTGGGGGGAGGGGGGGGAGGGGGAATATACAACAGTTTTCATCCATAGATCTCAAAGTATTTTGCAATGAAAGTTAAATATCATTATCCCCATTTTACAGATGAGAAAACAGAAGCACAGTGAGGTGAAGTATTGTCCCAATGTCATAGGGGAAGTTTGTGGCAGGCTCAAGCATAGAACCCTTCTCTCCTGACTTTGGTGCACTAGACTATGCTGACTCTCCTTTAGAAGATTTTAAAAGTACAATACTGCTTTGTATAGATGACCAACTGGAGTAATGACTGTTTTCTTAATTGATCAAATTCTTAATTATCCCAAAATACTGAAAATCCAAAATGTTACATTAATGAAGAATTAGATATATCTTGCACTGTCTGCTTTAAAATACTTGAATTCTTACATAACCAGGGTTTATTCTGATTAGCCTTCACTATAAAACTTGGGATACTTTTTTCTTAGGGCATGAAGATAAACAGCCAAAAATCCAGGATAAAAATTAGTATGCCCCATCTTAGATAAGTAGTGGTGCACTATAGTCAACATTTCATAAAGAAGCACATCTGGATTTTACTGGCTTAATTGAAGAATCTGCTATAAACATTAGAAAGGATTTTTTCCCTTTACTGTAGGAAAAATGGAAGCTAGAATCATGCTTCTGATGTGGAACCTTTATTAATTTTTTTGTCTGCCAAACGGACCATAATTAATGTCTCAATCTTCTTAGAGGAACTTTATCTCTTTGGTTCAAACAAGAAAATTTCTTAGAAACTCCCTCATGTGTATTAGGGTGAATGGTTTGAGGTGTTTGTAGAGCAAATCAAAAGTCACTCTCTAAGTATCCTGCTGAGATCATGGATTTTCTGATAAAGAGCATGTGATCAGGATTGAATCTGCCAGTGGGGATCTGTCTCTTCTCTTCTGCGGTATACATGTTACTTGAGGTAGATTTTTAAGTCAGTGGCTTGAAGACTATTGAAGTATTAAAAGAGTGACTTTGTCTTTTCTTTCTACATTTTTGCACTAATGGGTCTAGTGCTGATCTGACACCAATTTTATTGGCTTCAGTTGAGTTATTCCTGATTTACATCAACATAAGTGAGAGCAGAACTAGGCCTATAATTAGAAACAAAAGAAATTCTGTCCCTTAATATCCTAATGAATAGGTAAATTATCTCACTGTATGGCATGTCACTCTGAAAATATAAAATGAAATTTCTGATTCCACTGGATTGGAAAAAAATGCCTCTCTCGTTGAATACCTGGCTTGAACATGAACAGCAGACTGACTATTTTTCTATAACAATAATTACTTTTTTTTTTAAACCAGTGCATCTACTAATATGCTCTCTCTTTATATGGAAAACTAACCTGGGAAGTGAGAATAAGGCAACATTTACCTTTGATTGTTTCTATCTTGTCAGTTTAACAGAGACTATATTTAACAGGTGGCTGAACTCATCCAGGGCATAACTCTGTACATTTTTGAACAATAAAGACATCTATGGAAAAGTTGTCAGTCAAATGGTTGAAGAACTATTTATGCTGATCATCTACTAGTGCAACTATGTTTCTCTAGGATGGGAATCAATCTATTTTTGAAGATATAGCTAAACTTTGTTTTAAAAAAAATATCTATAGACGAACACTACAACTTTATTTGACTGGATAATTACTGATGCTTTTAAAGATTATTACAAAACCTAGAAAAGTGAAATATATATACATTATAAAACTGGTTGCAAATGAGAAAATACAAGTTTAAACACCAGTCCTACACATGCATTTCTTAACAGGAAAGACACAGGCCCTAAAAAATTTTTTAGATGTTATCAGGACTACTGAGAATTGCAAAAGTCACTTTTTTCCTAAGGCTACAATGATTTTTATTATAAAAATGGCAGCTTTCATAATATTGATTCATTGTCATGCTCAGCCTGATTTTGTCTATAGGTCTCTCTGAGCAGGTAATTCTGGTTGAGATTCTGATTGAGGAAACATGATATTAATATGGTTAGCTAAACAATTTTACTAACTTGACATAGGTCCCAATCTTCAATGGATTACTCAGAGTAAAGTTAAGTGCATGGGGTGGGATTGAAACCAATGGGAGTAAGGTGGCTAAATACCTGTGAATCCCACCCATGATGTTTGCAGAATTAGGACCTTAGTTATGTAATGATCTTAAATGTAAGGCCAACATTTTCAAACTCTAAAGTGATAGAGCAGTCTATTAAAGGGAGCATGTAAACCCCAGAAATAGGTCTATAAAAATAAATAAGGTAATTAATGTGTAAAAGCTCTTTAATCTCAAGGAAAGATTGGAAAACAGAAACCAACTGCAGGGTTAGTTTCTTCTTTCATCTTATAATAGAGACTCTCATATTTTTACCTTCATGTGATGAGCTGGTGGAACTTTCTTGGCACTGGAAGAAGCTAATATTTAGTATTTGCTGAGACACTCCATTTTAGGTCAGGTAAAGATAATTGATTGGCTAGAACCTACTGAGGTGGGGTAAGGGACTATAAAGAGTTGAGGTACTCATTCCAGTTTAGTTAGAAACCTGCTTTAGTGCTGTAGAGTTCATTCCAGTTTGGGAGCTCAGTTTAGTCAGAAGACTATGCTAGCCATAAGGAACTCTCTCCAGTTGGGGAGTTTAGGACTGCTTAGAAACTCACTCCAGCCTGAGAACATAGCACAGCACAGAAGCTCACTCCATCTTGGAAGCTCTGTATAGGTTGGAAGCTTGCCCCCCAACTTGGGAGTCTCATTCAGTGCAGGAGCTTGCTCTAGTTTTTTTAGCTTAATGAAAGATGGTAGACATTAGTAAAGGATTTGTTAGAATCCTTTTTGTCCTCTGTGGGGTGAGGGGAAAAGCAACTCTTATGGGAAGCGGCTATTGGAATATAGTAACTTAGTATAACTAAACTATCAGATCTTAAATATTTTTTAAACATTGTATAACAACAAACTCATGACTTTTTGCTCATTTCCTCTTTATTGCTATCGTGAGCCTAATTCACAACTCACATGGTCCAACTTCCAAGCATAATCTCAATCCATATGTAAGCACCTAAATAAGTGGCCTGATATTCAGAGGTGCAGAGTACTTCCAGCTCCAGCTGGACTTCCATGGAAGTAGCAATTAGACACATGACTTAGCTACTGCCACTGAGATCAATAGGAGCTGTGGGTTCAAAGTGCTCTGACAGTTTCTAGTGGCCAGATTTTCAAAAGTGTCCAGGAGAGAGCAAGTGCCTAAAGAGAAGCTTTGCATTTTTTTAAGTGTGCGTAACTTTAGACACCCACAATTGAAAACTATTCTATCTAACACACCTAAAAGGTAAAGAAAGCATCCCCCTTAATTTCCTTCCGTGCCCCATATATCTAGCTGGTAATTAATAAATAGGAAATTTTATTAGTCTGTTTACCATGAACGATAGGTATATTCCACTCTGCAGACATTTTTTAAACATGTAAGCAAGTTCTGAAACATAGACACAATTATCTCAACCTGTAGAAAATTCACTTAATTCCTAGGAACAGTGCCTACTCTGCACAGAACACTCAGAGACGCTGCTCAGGGAGGAAGGAGACTATAAAACAAAATACTTTTGGAGCAAAACAAATGTAGCTGAATAAATCAACTTAAATCTACCTGCCCAATGTTCTGCCTTAATCCTCCACTCCACTACCCCAGAATATTTCAAGCTACTCCTGGTCAAGGAGCAGACAAAGATTCAATGGCCAAAAGAGTTACTTTGCCACCAGAAAGAATAGCTAGTGCTTCCCTTGAGTCCATCCAACACACTGCATCCAGACTCAACCAAGCCTGTTAACTTTCATCTGGGTGAATTATTAGCGGCAGGCAAAGATTCTTAGGTTCCTGGACTATAAAAAACAGCATGTCAACCTAGTATCATATTACACACACAAAAACCTACATTGAAAGAACACTATTAAGGTTGCAAAGTCAAGCACTCCAAAATTCAGAAACGTCAGGATTAGGTTTGCCTGTGCAAGTTTAATTCTGTCTTCTTGTACACGTGCACTATAATACAGTCTATTTTTTCCATTGACCTTTGCCTCATTCAATGCACAAGATGGATGGTGTTCACTTAAAAAGCAGCGATTTAGTAATTGGTTTTATTCTCATTGTTCAATGTGTGGCCTCATTCCTCTTTTACTGCACACTATTCAAACAGTGCTCTGAAACCAAAATTATTTATTTACTCATGAGCTTTTCTACCGTGCTGATCACTATGGCAGCTGAGTGCTTCACAAACATTAATTATCTTCATACCACCACAGGGAGATGAGGTGGTGGCATTATCCCCATTTTACAGATGGGGAACTGAGACACAGAGGTCAAATGGTTCCACTATTTCTGGATGCCCAATTTGAGTCAGACTGAATATGATTTTTCAGAGTGCTTTTAGCATTATATAGCACTTTATATGTTCAAAGCACAGATCCCAATGAATTCAGTTGGAGCTGTGAGTGCTCAGAACCTTTGCAAATCAGTACCCAAAGTGTTAACTGAGGCTCCAGGAAGTGAGGCACACACAATTACTGGCAAGTTCTGAAATGTTTGATTTAAGTGACTTCCTAGCGTCTCGCAAGAACTCTGTGGTGTAGGCAGTGACAGAATGCAAATCTCCAGGGGAGCATTCAACTGCCATAACTGTGAGACCATTCTCTCTCTTCCTGCAATCCCTTGGCTCATTTGCTACACACCTTCCACCTTCTGCAACAAAGGAGGCATGAGTCCTATAGTCTCCTTCATTACACAGCTCTGATTCATCCCCAGAACAGAACCATCCTATGCACTAAATGAGGCAGGGTTTTTGTGGAAAAAATAGCATGTGATCATGTAATTAAATATTGTCTCATAATGTATGCATTTCCTAACATCTGAGTATTTGACTTTGCAAAACTTATTAATATTTTAATGTCATTTTGTGTGTGTTTTTCCCTAGGTTTCTAAAAAAAGCAAACTGAAAATCCAGATATTCTATCATGTGGCATCATACTGACATCTACATGGGTCTTTGTGATGGTTGAAATCTTTAGATCTAGCACACAGACATGGCACTTGATCAAACAGGGCAAATGATAGCAGTAATTGGTTGTAATCCTTGGTGTGGCCGGGACACTTTGCCAGAGGATTTCACGGATATTTGCTGACAGTAGGGGAGTGGTGAGATGGAGGAATCGTAGACTCGTAGGGTTGGAAGGGACCTCAGGAGGTCATCTAGTCCAGTTAGAATGTGAATGGTATAACAACCTGATCAGGAATAAGGGAAAGCTACCAAAAGAGTCAGATCCAAACTCTAACAAAGGTACAGATGATAAAAATAAGCAAAAGTCTCCAATTCTTGGCTTATAAAGTGCAGATAAAATAATATAAATATACACACCTCAATATTCAGAACTGGTCTGAAGTAACTCTGATTATATTTAAGTACTGGAAATATGGGAATTCTTAGAAGTGGGGAGTCTTGTACTTATCTGCATGCAAAAATCCAGAATGATTTTCCAGTTCATATTTGTTTGTACAACACTAATTTACTTTACCTATGTTTTGCCAAATAAAATTGAGATGAGCTTTCCTAGCAATTAAACACAACACTTTGAGGGCCAGATCCTCAGCTGGTTTAATTTGGCATGCCTTATTAAATCAGTTACGGATATGGCATTGAGTATTTTAAGTCATTACAAACAAGTGCATCTGATACAGTCAATCCCAAAGTACTCACACAGTTAGGGATGTCTTGTCTTTCTCACTGTGCATTGGACTAATGCTTTTGAAGCCATATATACACATACACACACCTCTCTGTACTCATACTGATCCATAAAGAAAATACATCAGATATACTATACTATAGTCTGATTTACTAAACTATTTCTGGATTTTTTTTTAATTGCAAGTGAAGAAAACTATAATTTGAATACTGTAACATTTTTATTTTTACTTTTAAGGGTCAGTAGAACAGTTTTAGTTGAAAAATGCTGTGTCAAAATGTTGGATGAAAGTGAAACACAAAAGTCATCTTAATTCCATGCAATAAATGAAACAATTTAGCAATGGTTTTCTTCATTATATATAAACAATATAAATACATAAATCATATACACATACATACACACACACAAATGATGAATTTTCATTGTCCCTTTTCTACCCTGTTCCTAAAAGAGATTCTCTTGGTTTGCAAAGTAAAATTTCGATTTTTAGGGCAACTTTAGTTCACTAACAGAGAAATATATGAAATTTTACTTAATTCTTCTAAATGTCTGACCATAGAGTTGGACCTGGTAACCTTAACTTAGAAGACAAATGGGTCTGAATCAGGACCTTGGAGCTCGTCTTCTCGTGGACTTTTATTTACAAGATATAAGTAAGTATAGAGCAAAAGTGAGTACTAGGCACAATTCTGCTTTGTATGCTATTAGTGATGTCAGTGGGAGCCATTTTTATGCATCTGGGCCTGAATTTGCCTCTTAACATGGTTATTGAAGTTATATGATGGAAATATTTTCACTGTTATGACACACATTTTGGAAATGATGCCAGTTATATAAGGGCTAACAAGCACATATGCCAAAACAAAAAAAAGCAGTGCTGAGAAAGAAAAGGTAAAAAGAAATAGCCCAAAGAGCAAGTTACACATATTCACCACATTTTTGGAAAACTTCCATTTGTAAGTCAAAACAGCCCTTGAGCAACTTTAAACTTCCATAGCCAGCAATTATACAGCAGATCAGTCATTGATCTTGGCAGTATTAGTTGAGTCACATTTTTACACATACTTTCTCTTGAATAATTTCTCTAACCTATAAGGCATAAACAGGCTTTCCTTACACATGTAGGACATTGGATTCCACCCCAAAAGCAGCTCAACTCTTACCATTTCGGCTTCTCAACTGCGGCAGGTACATTTGCCCAAGAGAAGGGGGAATGAAACCCAGACAGGGTCAATCCTTGTCCATCTCTCTTAAAAGCCAGAACTGGCCAGGGAAGTGGCTCCCGTTTGGCCCAAACAATTCTACCCCATGCTCCAGCAGCCATATCAGTTTAGGAAAGGGGAGGAGCCAGCCAGATAGACTCAGCAAAAGCAGACTCTACAACCAGGACATTCAGACACTGATGGTGTCATCAGACTAATTATTCACTTTTTACTCTGCACAGTCTCTCCCCTTTGCTGATTGGCTGTTTATGCTTGCACAGTCATTTTGCATCAGTCTCAGCCCACCGGCCTCACCTCCTCCAACTTTAATATCAACTCTTCCTTTTTCTTACCCAAATCACTCTCTACCACATACCACCACCACCCTAAAAACCCACACTACAAAATTCTAAACAAAAAATTATGGAACTAATATAATGTTTGTAAACCATCATATTGTTCACACTTCGTGGATATTATAACCTTTCCCCCCTCCCCATCCTTTGTCTATCTAGATTGTAAGCTCCTCAGGGCAGAAACTGGCTACTGTTCTGTGTTTGTACAGTGCCTAGGACTTGTACAGCAGGGACTTGTTTTCATTTGGTCTCTAGGCACTAGTGTAATACAAACAAATAATATTTATTGTAGACAGTGATGGAATATAGAGGACCTTCAAGACTCAGTGTGGGGAAACTCCTTATCCTCAAAGCACCCTGTCCCAGTTTCTTTAATTTGGCAAACCTCCATCACCTGTATAAACAATACTGGGATATTTTCATGTCACTGGCAGTTCTACACTTGTTAAGGCTGAAGGTCCAGAAGTCAGGAGACTTCACACAAATGATTCAATACCTCACTTTGTACATTTGATGTATATGCATTATCTCATATTTGTACTTGCTTTTATTTTTATTTAAAAACTAGATTTTATTTTCTACTCCTGGTCCCCCAACACAGTGCCTCTGCTGCTGTGATAAGCATATTGTATTTTACTAGACATTTGAGTTGGTAGCCATAAGTCAGAGTGAAACTGAAGCATAATGACACTGTGACGAGAAACAGTTGGATTTATATTTTTTAAAATCATAGGCCTGCTCTACGCATAAAGTTGTACCAATATAACTAAAGGTATGATTTTATACTCCTTAAGTTAAATCAGTGCAACTTTTGTGCATTGTCTCTCTTATACCCAATTTTAAACAAATTTATCATTTTACCTGCACCTGTAAGCATACAGACATAAGTGAAACCAATATAGCCAGTTTCAAAAGATATGAGAGTCCACCCACAAAAGTTGCACTCATTTAATTAAACTGATTTAATTTAAACCAGTACAGATTCTGTGTGTGGATAAGCCCTTATTCAATGACAGCCTAATGAGGGCCTCTCCAGTGCCTTCAGAAACAGCAGTCGGTACTAAGGAAGGAAAGGCCAGAGAACATGGTGGGTCAAGAGAAGAGAGGGGAAATTATTATTATGGCAGCATTGTCTGGAAACTAATCACAGTCAGTGTCCCCATCATGCTAGGCACAGAACAAACCACAGAGCAGTAAGCAGTCCCTGCCCTGACACCCTCAGTCTTACCCAAACCAAGGAAAATGCCATGTTAACTCCACTAATAGTTACCAGTCCCAGGCAGGAGGAGCCCTGAGGCAGCTGGTGCCTTCAGGGAAGTCTGTTTCTTGGGGGAGGGGAGAGGAAGGCCTGTTTCAGCCCCAGCTCCCCAACAGCTGGGGGGTCATGGAGGCTGACTGGCCATGTCCCTCTAGCACTACCCCTCTCCCTACCCTCTAAACAAAGAAGGGAAGGTGCCTCACCCTGCTCTCTCCAAGCCAAGGTCTAACAGGAAGTGGCAGGGAGACATTCTACCCACACTCTTCTAGTTTCCCTGGTTACAGCAAGGTTGTTCTGGCCAATGACCATAGAGCTGGAGCCAAAGCAACCAGCAGTTTTTGTGGGTAGAAGGTCTTCCTGCCGTAACTCCAGTGCCCCCTGAGAGCCTGTGAGAGAAATTGCAAAATGGGAGTCCCCAGCGTGAAAGGAGAGGCCAAAGGGCGCTGCTGGAGCCTGGAGAGTCCCCTGCTGCTTGTGGGGGGGACCTGCAGGGCTCTGGCAGGATGGGCTTGTGACAGCGCTGGACTGAGTCTCAGGGTATATGCTTGCACTGTGCCGCAGCCTCCCTGTGTGACGTGGGGTAAGTCACTTGGCCTCTCTGCCTCAGTCCCTAAAATGGAGCTAATAATAATCATCCCTGCTCCCTCCCCTTTGCCACTAAACTCTTCACAGCAGGGGTGGTCTCTCCTTGGGTGTTGGTACATAGCCTAGCCCTGAGTGCAGCTGGGTGGGTGACACTCCTGTAGTACAACTAATAACAATGAACAGCAAGTGGCTCGGAGTTCCTCCTTCCCCTGCTTGCTTTTACCTCCTAGGTAGCTGCTAATGACATGAAAACATCCTGGCCTTGTTTGTGTGGAAACAATATGGTTCTTCTGGCCCTAAACATTTCTCTTGGGGTTTATCTGCACAAAACTTGGAACTAAAATAGCTAAATTGGTTGTAATTTGTACTTTGTTATTTTGGTGCACTTCTCTCTGTGGAGTAAGAGTGCCCTATTTCTTAACTCTTAAATAGTTTATTTTCTTAAGTCCTTTGATTTAAATTATATTGAAATAAGGGCATTCTTATTCAGAAACACCTGTTAAGATGAAGCTGGCAGCATCAGTCCGGGTCAAATTTTGTGCAGAAATTCCATCACGTGCCATAAATCCCCATAGCACCAGACTTAAGGATACTGTAAATGAACTTATTCAGAGTGAATAGAAAGGAATTGCCTGGTGCATTGCATTTCTTATTAAGCTAATAGGAATTCTTCCATGTTGGGTCAGTAAGTACTACACTGTGCATGATACATTTTAATATAATCCTGTATCATATTGTAATTTGAGAATCTACCACTGAAGATGACTCCACATCATTGTTATGCTGTATTTATTGATATCACAGGCCATGATTTTGTGCTGCTATTAGACACTTCAAACACTGCTGCATCCGATGGGCAGTGTCTATGGATGAGGTATATTAATCTTCCTTTGAGTAGATATGGGAGAATGAGCTACTTCTCTCAGGAAGGCTGTCTGGTGTTCTGAAGCAAGAATAAAGTTGGGAAAAACAGAAGTACAAAACTGTCACTAGTATCTAATAAAATTAAGTGGTCTATTCGATTTCTGTTCTCCCCTTGATCTGTGCATTCAAGCACTAGTCATGTGTATCAAGGAAAGAACAGTCCTTTACCTGTGGAGTTTCACAATCATGTATTCACAACGTGCTGCGTTTCTTGAATAATGCATTATCTTTCTTTCCACGGGCTCGCTACATCCATATCAGAATCCTTGTCATGCCCTCATTTGTATCCATTTTACACTTCTCCTCCATCTTTCCCCTGAGACTCCACCTTCTGGTCATTTTCAATCTAGCCAAGGAGAACAGTGAGAGGTCCCTTTGGAGCCTCTTTATGTCTTGATAATGTGAGGGGAACAAGGCTTTTACTGAATATGTTTCTGAGTACGTGTGTGCTCTTGTTAGAAGGAGGGAGGGGTACAATGACACAGGAGAAGAAAAAGGGTTAGCCAGCTCTCTGCAAAGCCAGGGAGAAGAAAATTCAGCACATCCTGAGGGCTATGTGCAAATTATCATTCATGGAGGGAGGAGCAGACAGCTGGATCTCATTAAGGAAAGATGTTGTGGACTTTGAGAGGGGCTTTTGCAGATAGGGAAAATTTCTTGTGGCCTGGCCTCTAGGTGGAGAGGAGGTGTTTCTGTGGCCCAGATGACTGCAGAACAGGACTGTTGAACTCTGCACCAAAAGGAAAAGGACTGCTTATTTGTAGAGGGAGAATTCTTAGTTCGGTGCTGTATCAGCAGAGAGAAACTGAGGCATGACTGTGCTCAAATGATGAATGAGATAAGTGCTGTTTAGCAGCCTGATAGTAAGTACTTGCAAGATTGATCTACTAAAATCAATGGTAATGTTTAAGCACCTATGAATAGGATTAACTTCTTAAAGAATTGAGCTCTAATGGTGCTTAAATGTCTTCTGGTGTTTGTGTTTTGTTTCTTTGTATCAGAATTTTATGTTTCTCTTTTGCAGTTAATACCAGGGTAGCAAAAAATAGTTTTGTTTTTGTTTTTGAAGAAGAGATAAACCAGAAGACAACAGAACTAAACACTAGCAAAAAGATATCAAGGAAACTCATTATTGTCCTTTGCTTTCAATAGCAGTTAGTAGATCCATTCTCAGAGGCTCCGATAACAGTTCTGCTTTTCAAGAGGCTTTAACATGAGGAAGAACTAGAAAATAATTTGAGGTCTCCAACAGATGCCAATGCTTCTGGCTACCTCCTAACAGATCATCAAGGAGAACCATATTTGTGCCTTTTAGTGTGACTAAGAAATGCTGAATTCAGAAAAGCAAAACTGTCGTTGGCAATGCAAAAAAAGGTAGATCAAAAATATACTTTACTTGGATCTGTAAAGTACTAGTGTTTACTGTTCTTATGTTAAATATTCAAGTGCTCTTTCTGGAGGATCCATCCTAAAGAATGTTTCCTCAAGAGTAGAACTTGCTGCTGTGTAAACTATTAGCTATTAATATTTTCTACACATTAATGCAACTTCTTCTCAAAGCCCCAGATCTCATGAAAATTTATTATTGCCAAGCTCATTTCAGTTCAGATAAAACATACGTGCCAAGTCCTTTGTTTGAGAACATGCTAACTTTTGGGATCTGGTCTTCTCTCCTGTGAAAAATCTTACTTTTGTAAGAGTTTAACTTGGTTAGCAGAACAGTTATACCAAAGATTTTTGGCAAGTCAATTTCTAATAAAACTTTATTTTCCTACAGTATGCTTGGGAAGACTCTCCTCTTCATATACTGAAAGGCTCTCACTAGCCAATGGCTATTTTTCAAAAACATTCTAGTTCCTCAGTGACTGTGGCTCTTCTGTTTTTGGGATTGTGATTATATTTATATTATTGTAACCTTGATTAAAACTCTGATTATGATATATATTTAGTGTTAAAGGGATTCTTTTCTAAAGCATAGGGAAAATGGAAATTGGCAAGCCAGTGGCTATAGTATCATCTGTTTCAATGAGTACTCAGAGCATTTCTATATGCACAAGGATTGTGGTGTGTGCATAAGACCCATGCAACCCATAGTGCAG
Organism: Platysternon megacephalum; assembly: GCA_003942145.1. Taxonomy (NCBI): domain Eukaryota; kingdom Metazoa; phylum Chordata; order Testudines; family Platysternidae; genus Platysternon; species Platysternon megacephalum. The sequence goes on from QXTE01000089.1 coordinate 5,100,630, forward strand.
TACTATAGACTAATAGATTTTTAAGGCCAGAAGGGACCATTATGATCATTTAGTCTGACCTCCAGCGTAACTCAGGCCATAGACAGTCGCCCTGTAATTGTTGCATCAGAGGCAATAGCTTGTGGTTGAATTCTAACATAGTCTTTAAAGAAAGACACATGAATCAAAATGAGATTTGTGGTAACACTTGCGAGCAGGAGACCAGAATGGACATGCAGCAGAGTCTCTGGATGTTGTTGATGTATATTAGGGCTACTGGCAGTTTTCCTGTCATTTATCAACATTTATTAGGCTGCTCAAAAAAATCCTAGTTTAAAAAAAAAATCCTAGAGAGACTCACAATTACTTCTGTTCCCCCCTCACAGTACAATTTTATATTCTGTGCCATGTAATACTGTTTTCAGGGCTCATTTCAGCCTGCCCTGTCAGACTAGGTATAACTTTAGCATTCTCTTGATGATAATCATTATAGGCTTGTATCGCCTTTTCTTTGATTCTAAATCCCATGCAGTCACGTGAGTGCCCTAAATATCCCTCTATAGGGTATGCACATAAAGGAGCCCATAGTATGGAATAGTGACTATGCTGTAGTCCTGGAATTTACCTGCAATGTGGACCCTGTTCCACATACACAGCACAGATTTGTGCTCACAGGACCACATTTCACCCATTGCATTTTAAAGTATTGATCGGTTGTAGTAAATGTATTTTAAAATAAACTCATTGTTGTAACTGAAGCCTACTGTAATGTCAGTAAAAATGGGGCCTTTCTTTAAAAATCTCAGCTCTTATTCTCTGAGTTTAGGACAAGGCACTATAGGCTATTAATAGACTTTTTATCAGAGTAAGTAGAGTGTTATGGTCTCAAATTTCCTAAATGATGTTTTATTGCCCTTCTAACAAACGATCAACTTGGTTACTTGTGCCCTGCTAACAGTGTCCCTTTTGAAATGAGAGTGTTTACAGCAGTATTTGAACTAAACTGGATTTAGTGACTTTGTCTTTTGTTATCTTTTCAGAAAGGAAATAAACAGGGTCACTCAACAAGGAAGAAAACATGCATGGTCAGTTCTCTTTTTTTTTTTTTTTTAATTAAAATTCATTAGGATGCTCAAACAAAGAGTCTTTTAAAAATATTCTGAAGAGACCTGCATGTACTGCTGTTCTCATCTCACAGTACAATTTTGTATTCTGGGGAATGTAGTATGATATTCAGGGCTCACTTTAGCCTGCCCTGTCAGACTAGGGCTCAGAACTAGCTGCTCCATTACATTTAAGGGAGGGAAGAACTGAAAAACCTTAATAACAGAATCAATTTAAATATTGTCACTCCAGGTTCCCATGTCACTGTATGAAATTTCAGGTAGGACTCACTTCCCTTGTAGCCCTGGTGACTGGACCAGGCCAGTGAAAAATGTATAGACTTCATTGTGATAACCACTTGTCTGAAGATCACAGAATCATATTGATAACTGCACGTTCTGAATTGTTCCCTAGAGTTGAACTATATATTTAAGCATGGTTAAAATCTCTGGCTTTGATTCAGCCATTTTTTTGTTTAGCATTGAAGGTGACTTTCATTACATAATGTTTATTATTTTTATATGGGGACTAGTAACTACTTGTTCTATTAGAGCAGGGGTGGGCAAACTATGGCCCGGGGGGCCGCATCCAGCCTTTCAGATGTTTTAATCCAGCCCTCAAGCTCTCACGAGGGAGTGGGGTCCGGGGCTTTCCCCGCTCCTGCGCTCCAGCTGTGGATCGGGGTTAGGGCCTTTCCCCGCTCTGCGCGTGCCATGGCTCTGCTTGGCTCCCAGAAGCAGCGGCATGTCCATCCCCCCTCCGGCTCCTATGCGTAGGGGCAGCCAAGGGGCTCCGCACGGTGCCCCCACCAGAGCGCCACCCCCCGCAGCTCCCATTGGCCGGGAACCACGGCCAGTAGGAGCTGCAGGGGCAGTGCTTGCAGATGGGGCAGGGGGCAGAGCCGCCTGGCAGCGCCTCTGTGTAGGAGCCGGAGGCTGCTTGATGTAAGTGCCTCCTGGAGCCTGCACCCCTGACCCCCTGCCGTGCCCCAACCCCCTGCCCTGATCCCCCCTCCTGCCCTCTGAATCCCTTGGTCCCAGCCTGGAGCACCCTCCTGCACCCCTGACACCTCATCCTCAGTCCCACCCCAGAGCCTGCACCCCCAGCCAGAGCCCTCACCCCCTCCTGCACCCCAACCCCAATTTTGTGAGCATTCACGGCCCGCCATACAATTTCCATACCCAGATGTGGCCCTCGGGCCAAAAGGTTTGCCCACCCCTGTATTAGAGTAATACAAAAACAGTTTCAGTGTTAGCAGTAAATTGAAATTTTGCTCCTTTCTTTGGTCCACTTGTAACACTTTCTTGTTTACTATTGTAATTTATTGTTGGCAGTTGTACATTAGCTAGGGAATATTAAATCTCAAATCTTGTTGTGCTGGGTTGCTAGTCGGTCTGTCTGTCCCAGGTGGATTGTTTTCAATAAACCAGCTTGACAGATCATTTTATTTCCAGTAGTACTGCATGTAGATAAATATAAGTTCCTGGGGAGAAATCTTCTATAACCTTTCTCATACTTATGGGACCAAGTTCTGGCTTTGGGGTACACGTATCTAAAAGGACATGGGCTGAAAGGGAAAATATCACATGCAATTATCGGCCTTGTTCCTGGCTCCTTCAAAACAGTGAGAGCTATAACTCTTCTGGCCCATTAAGATGCGGAGGGATGTGGCTGGACTTGGGGATCAGGGAGCATGGTCATAGGTTTCAGAGCAGACTCCCAATCCACTTGTCACTGAAACTGCACAGCTCCCTCCCTCCCTGTTTGGGTCCTACCATGTTTTTTGTCACTTGTAATCTATGTTGTTTCTGTACTCGTTTAGTAGAGAAACAGAATCTGGCCCATGTTGCCTATCTAATTAATCAGCTACTGTATAAGAGTATATATTATGATGACTATATGGTACAAAGATAGCAATCGTTTTAGTTTTAAAACTGTGTAAAATCCTTCACGAAAGGTCAGATATAGAGCAGCGTTTTTCACCACCACCATTGAGAAGATGGAGATACTCACTAGGAATAAGGGTCTTATGCTGAGAGGTTCAGTCCTCAATAGAAATTATGTATTCTGCACTGATCACGAATCTCTATGCAATTAGGATGAATTATGATAACTTGCAAAAACTTACTGTTAGCATGCCTGAGAGAAGTGTTTCCTGATTTTTATTCCAGAAGTTCTCAAACTTTTTTCATGTTATCTACATTTTAATAGGCTGAGTGTCTCATGGACATATCACCAACCCACTTGTGATTGCCTAGCCATCTCTCCTCCCATTTGCAATCTACAACATCCCTGTGGCACCTAAAGCAATGGCTTGCCGTTTAACAGAAAGAAAGTGTTTTTTTAATAATCTTGTAAAGCAATTTAACAGCTGAATACAAGGAGTAAAGCTAGTACCATGTGATCAGACACCAGCTCACTGCAGACCTGGAACTGCTTTATTTTGTCAGATTATTGGGCTTCAGTCTAGATAGTCACTCAATTTTTAGATCCAGTCACTGTTGAAGAAATCTCTATCTGCTAGTCTTTTGTGACACTACACTGTACTGAATTGCCTCTGAAGGTCTAAGAGTTGCTTTGGCATAATTCTAACATTGTCTTGATACCGTAATAATTATAGGTTTGTACTGGCTTTGCTTTGATTCTAAATCCCATCAGATAAGTGGGGAATTCACAAAGTCATACTACACAATGAAAAATAACTACTTCTCATGAACATCAACTGTTGCTATGTAGTAACTCCTAGCCAAGTTAGAAGAACAGCATTTGTTTCCATTGCTACTGTCTCTATGGGATTGAAGACGCTGGGGAATCTGGGAGTGTCGCCTTTAAAGTACCAAGCAGAAAAATTAACCACTAATAGCACACATGAAGAATTGGTAATCTATTCACAGAGAAATATAGCACAAACATAGGATAAAGCTCTAGCTCGTCCTATGAAGAAAAATCAGTAAATTAAGTAGAGATGGACCTAAACCGGAACCATAAATCAACAAATTTTGGTATGTGCTTCTTTGAAATCTGGATCTTAATTTCATACGAGTGCAGGGGACTGGACTAGATGACCTCTCGAGGTCCCTTCCAGTTCTATGATTCTATGAATTGGGCCTATACCTAGCATAATATCTAGGGCTGAGAATCAAAAGGCATGTGATCTTTTCCTTAAATTCAGATTTGCTGCTTGGGACCATCTCTATTAGCTGATTTGCATGACATTCTTGATGAACTAGGGAACTCTGTAGCCCCTTTTACTTAATTTTTACATACATTTTCAGTTTGGTTTTAAAATATTTTGGTTTTAAATGAGTCTAATGCACGGAGCTTACAATAGGGGATTTTCTGTGTAAATAATTTTATATTCAGGGTACTATGAATAAAAGGGATTGGGAGAAAGTTAAGCTTGGGAGGCCAAAATATATTCTGCAGTGAGTGTAACAGGTTTCCTTGCAGGACACAGAACAAACTGTTCTTGACAGTCTGTTCTGCTGTCACATGGTGGCACAGTCTCCCTACTGAAACTGCTGACTTGTCTGGAATGTTTCATCCTCCCTTGGTCTGTCTCTGGTCCACATAATCCCACAAATGTGCATTAAGTGAAAGACAAGGATGGGGCAAATTAGGAAAGCCCACTAGCCTCCTACAGAAGAGGAGCAGTTACTGCCTTCTGCAGTTGTGTGGTGGTGGAGTTACCATGATTCAACTATGTTATGTCTTAGACACGGTCTGAATTAAAATCTCTCTTCCCATACCCCTCAAAAAAAAAACACCTGCATTTCACATGTTTGGGACCTGTGCTATCATCCTATCAGTTCTCCAGCCATCCAAAGTTTTCCAGGAAAGCAGGGTGGACAAATGTTTAATATCTAAGATGAACTTGTCAAGATATGTGAATTTTTTCAGAAATAATCTTATAGGCCTTTTTTATTTGTCCTCTTTGCAGGTTACATTTAAAATGTAATAGTAAATGGAATGGGAAACAGACACTTACATCTACTCATGGGCCAATTTAAGCAGGGGACAAAATTGGGGAACACTGGTGTACAGCTATTGAAGTGAGTAGAACTACACTAGATGACTATGAGCATGTTTGTTAAGAAGTTTATATTTATCTGTAATTGCCCATCTGAGGATAAGAGCTCTTGACTATTTGTCATTGCTACTGTCAGGAACTAGATTATAGCTCTAATAACCACAAGCATAAATTAAAGTACAGTCTAACAGGTGTGACTGTGACCTATACATCTGAAAAATGGGTTCCCTTAAAGTGACATAGATGGTATGCAAGTGCTGCAACTACAGTCTTTTTGGCTGTCAAAATGTTTTTGATATAACTACCAGACAGTTTTCTAGAGTGACATTTCTCCAACTGGATTGGTGCTCATAAGACCTAAGCACTACTCACTTGTTAGTCATAACTAGCTGTGTACTGCTCATGAATTGTTATTGCTGTGATATCAGCAACAAATTATAAACATAAAATTTGTCACACAAGCAAACTAATACAGGAAGAATAAATAAATGGCTACAATGTAAGAATATCTTAATTACAGTTACTTTTTAGAGTTCTGTATGTGTGTTATTTTAACAAACATTAAAGAACCAGTCCTCAGTGTTCCACCTTTCTGGTACTGAAAATGAGTTGTTGCAATCAACCCAAGTAGTACTGATGTTTAATTGTAAAGAAGTCCCTTTGGATCATTGTGGCACACGGTATTGCCATTCTTTCCACAGATCAATAACCTGTGTAACAACTTATTGTTGCAAAGCAGAGCTACAGTTGGGTCTAGGGCTATGTATTGTAATGATATGAGAGAGTGTGAGAATTATAAATTTTCAGCAATAAATCTTCAGACAAAGTTGAGGTAGTGAACTGATTACAATAATAAAAAATATTTGAAACACATGACACTTGTAGCTAAGGTTCCACAGCCAACTTTAATTATCCTGTATGGCCTGAATGTTAGCACTTTTTCCAGAAAGTTTTTCTGATTAAAATTTATCACAAGGATAAGTGTGAAGGGGTCCCAGTTGTGCTTAAGATTAGAAATCAGTTTATTACTTAACGGAAGCATTACTGTGGTTTCATAATGTACCTTCCCCGAATGTTAGATGTTTCTAGCATCCCCAGTTAGCTGTATATTCTCCCCTCAGGACTTTCATTTTGGAAACAAGGGACAAATAGACTAATCTTTTCACACTTTGTATCTGCACATTGGTGTATATATAAAACTAAATAACTGGGCCACTCAGCTCTGGAAAGGAAGCCTAAACCAGTTCCTGAAGACCTAGAGCCAGTGTGGAAGCTCTGTCACATTTCCTGGTACTGTGTGTGCAGGGGGTGGGGGGCAGCACCATGGTGCCACTGTTTTTCGAGAACAGGGTGCAATGTGATCCCTCAGTGACAAGAGGACTCTTTGAGCCAGCCAGGTATAAGGTAGGGCAATGCTAAGGTTGCTTTACCGTTATGGCAGGGACCTGACTAGCCCACAGAGTCTGGATTAGAGACACTTGCCATCCCTTCCCCATTGCACTGAGCATATCTTGTCAGCAGCAGAGGCTCTACCCAATATTTTTATTCTTGTAAGAAAAAAAGTGTTGCAATTAGAAGAAATCTCTCTCTAAAAATAGTCATTGCCTGTTTACAATCAGCAAGCAAGTACTTTGGTAAGTCATTATTATAGCCCTGGCAAAATGAGAACTTGCTTAAATCTGCCTTGTGTTTTCGAAATTTCGTCTTTGACATTCTTTTAAGAACTGGGATATGCTGACATTACCTTAACTAGACCTGCCTTTGTAATTTGAAATCAATTCAAATTCCTTCTTACCTTCACAAAAACCTTATGATAACTGAATATGGATGCTACAGAGGCTTAATATCAGATGAACGTGACGTGCTCATACCTAGAATGGCTGCTTGTCCTAGCAGATGAGGAGTTTCCAAGTTAGGAAGAAAACCAACAAATGTGAGACAGTACCAAAGAAGCTTCTCTATCTTTCCTTCCAAGTTGTCAGCCAAGAAATAACCTTAACTGTGGCCTTAGCAAAAGTTTGGCTGGTAGCAATGAAGAGCTAGCTTCAGGGGCAGAAACCTTTATTTTAGTTTCAGCAGGCATGCAAAAGTATCAGATACAGTGCCACAAATTATTAGTAAGAGAGGCTAATGCCACTTTACAATTTGTACTTACATAAGACAGTATAGGCTAACTGATACAATCAGTGAGGAACCCTGCTTTGGACCATAGAATTTCAATATGCATAGTTCAGGTACTGCTCTAATCTTCTTTCCAGGCGACTTCCATTTTATTTTATTTTAATTTTATTTTATTACAGCATTGTGCCTGTTTTATGGTGATTGGAAATGTCTAACTTCAAAAATATCTGGACTCAACATAAAATCATGTTTTACAGTATCTACTCCAGAAACTCACTCAAATAGAACAGCAAGAGTCGAAGGGGAGAACTGAGGTGCATTGTCAGAGCTGTGTGGAGCAAATGATAAAGACATCAGCCATAGTACCCTGTGCAACACTCCTATCTGGTCTTGCAAGGTAAGCGTGGCTGAACCAAGTCACGACTTTCTTAACCATTACTTTTCCCATTTTTTTCCTCTCAAGTAAAGAAGCTATTTTTAGGCTCCAGCATCCATCTTTATTCAGTTCTTTTCCAGGCATTGCAAGAAAAAGTTTACTTCTCCCATATTGACTATAATTAAAGGGGTCTCCTAAGTACAACAGAATTCTGTTGTTCAAAAACAGACATGTCTGAATAGAAGTTATTTCTCCTGTAATGCATTACCGTTATGAAAACCTCTTACTTGACTCAATTTAAATAAATTCTGTTTCTTTGAGATAAACAGGATTCTAGTGGATTGTATAGACATCTTAGCAAAGGAAGATATAGCTTTGAGTTAAAGGGCAGCCCCAATATGACAGAGCTCCCTTGGTATTATACAGAAATGCTAGTTGCCTTTCACTATAAAAGTGAGCAAGAAGGGGCAGCATTATACCCTAAATTTGTTTAAGTACTTCCAGAATGCCAATATTGTCTGCACACACTCATCCATAACAATTGATGTATAGGAATCTTGAATGGTTATTCTCTCATACATGGTCTACATAGAGGGCAGGAGGATGAAGCACTAAAACATGCTGCATGCCCCCCCATGCATGTTTTCCTGTTTAGTCTGCAATTAGGGATAATCTACTCAAGGATTACCCATACATTGCCTAGCAACAAAATGTCTTGAACAATTAAAGCATTGGTTTTAGGATTTTAAAGTCCATTTGTTTGGGCAAGGTCAAACTACTTTTAAGGTGAGTCTTGATTTTCTGGTAATTTTAGAGCATAACTCTGTGGTGTCTTAGATTGAGGCTGAGACTTCCTTTTAAAATGGTCACATTTAATAAACAAAGATTTGGAATGGAAATCTCACTGGAATGCTTAACCTGCAATTTTGGAAATAGCAGCCTTTCTCGGGGAGATGGCAAAAGCTTCTGTAGACTCAGTTATGCATTTACAGAATGATTAGGCATATGAACTAAGACAAAATTTTCTGGACTCAATAGTTTCCTATACAACTTACTGTATAGGCACCCCATAAGCATAAAGAGGTGCTAAGTGAAGCCTAAAGGAAGTAAAATATTAAAAACAAATGTCTTCTGCAACAGGTTGATCTCACCTACCTTTCCTGTACAGTAGTATACTTACTAGCAATGTTTTTAATTATACTATTTTATATTTTTTACTTCCTTTCATCTTGAGGGATCTCAAAGTCCTTTACAAAATGAATTACAAACTGTGTGCCAGATCCTTCAATGGAAGTTACAGATGCTTGGGACATCTCAGAATAAGTTGTGTGTTGGACAGAATGTAATTGTCCAAGTTTGACTGTGGTAATGCTTCTAACTCTTGGAGGCTGGCGGGAGGGGCAGGAAGGGGAGGGTGGAATGAAAGCTTTAACAAACAAAAGTGTCCTGACTCTGGAAGGATGACACACACACACAGCAACAACATGGCATTATGGTGAGACATTGCTTCCACATGGCCACATCATAGCCCATGATGGCATGAAAGTGGCCATGTTAAGTGAAAATTGTTGCCTGTGTATTATATGGCCCTTATTGATATAGTTTGAGCACCTCTGAAAAGCTAGGAACAAAATCTTATGATCTTCTCTCCCTGCCAGTAAGTGCACCCATGAATATGAGAAGTATTTTGAGGAAAGTTAGGTCAGGAAGTGGAGTCTTACAGGTAGCTTTGAACTTGGTAAGACCTGTGAACGTTCTCATCTGATTCAGTTGTGATTACCATAGTCTAGGACCAACTCTGAGAAAGTTCTATGCCTCATATTCCAGAGTTTCATAATTCAGGGAACATACTGTCATGGGAGATCACTGCTGCGGATAAGTCAGTTTCTCAGGAAACTGAAATCAGTCTCATGCGGGGCTTTGAATATCAGGACAGAGACTGAGTTGTGCTAATGAAGGTGAAGGCCAGTCTGTCCGTCTCCATAACTTTCCCATACTGCCCTGAAAAAGATTAAATTTCTTCTGGCTCCAGAATTAAAAGCACTCAGTCTTATTCTTGTTGTCCTCCCCATCTTTTCCCTTCCACTGAAGATCTAGTTTTATATAAATGTTGTAGCTTTACTAGAAAATTCTAGTGCAAAGATTCAGCATTTCTATCTCAGCTGCTGTATCAAAGCTGTTTGTTTTTTTTATCCCTGAATGTAGAGCTAGGACAATAGATGCACAAGGACTATCAAACATATTTCTCCTAAAGTGGCAAATGTGAGATAACAGAAAGTTTGAAAAACCTACGTCTGTTTGGAATTTTAGCACAAAAGAGACCGCCTGATTATATGAATCAGTGTATAACTTTTAATATTTAAATCTTTAAATCTAGTCCAATTTTTTTTAAAAAATTGGTTAGCAGTATCTCTCTAGATTTCCCTTTTCTTGATTTAAAAACCAGCAGGCGGTGGTGGTGGGGAATGGAGCTCATAATGGAGACCTCCAACATCCATTCACTAGAGTGGGGGAGGACTCTGCTTCCCATCTCACAGAAAAGGACCACAGACTCTGCCCCCAATCTGAAGCATCCCCAGGGATCAGCATGGATCCAGACAGCAAAACCCAAGAAGCCAGGACAATCCATACAGAGGTTCTTTACTAGTTCTGGCTGTGACGGTGCCACCCATAAGGCTTTATGGAAATATGCTTATGAATGTATGTGTGTGTATATATATANACCAATCCACATCTGGGCTTTCCCAGGAATGTGGCTTGACTGGTAAGGAACTCAGTCATGCATGGACATGTGACTTGCCCAGGTGACTCCAAAACTCTATTTTGTAGCTGGACTTTGCATAAGAGAGAGGAGGGGGGTCTCCACCCACAAGAGAGTCTATTTAAGCTCAGGGGAGACCCCTCCATTTTGTCTTCAGCTGGCTAAAGAGAGCCTCTCCACCCCCAAAGATACCTGAAAGAAACTGGAACAAAGGACAGTGACTGCAAGGGGTGTGAGTGATTGCTGGACCCAGACTAAAAGGAGATTAGTCTGTACCTACTTTCTGTCTGGAACTGGTGAGGATTTTATCTGAATTCAGTTGGATTAGACATAGACTGGCATGTTTTATTTTAGTTGGTAATTCACTTTGTTCTGTCTGTCACTACTTGGAACCACTTAAATCCTACTTTCTGTATTTAATAAAATCACTTTTTACTTATTAATTAACCCAGAGTATGTATTAATACCTGGGGGGGCAAACAGCTGTGCATCTCTCTCTTATCAGTGTTATAGAGGGTGAACAATTCATGAGTTTACCCTTTATAAGCTTTATACAGGGTAAAACGGATTTATTTGGGTTTTAGACCCCATTGGGAGTTGGGCATCTGAGTTTTAAAGACAAGAACACTTCTGTAAGCTATTTTCAGTTAAGTCTGCAGCTGTGGGGTAAGTAATTCAGACCCTGGGTCTGTGTTGGAGCAGACGGGCGCGTCTGGCTCAGCAAGACAGAGTGCTGGGGTCCCAAGCTGGCAGGGAAAGCAGGGGCAGAAGTAGTCTTGGCACATCACTTGGCAGCTCAGGGGGTTTCTGTGATCTAACCCGTCACACTGGCATCACAGCTCCAAGGCCACAGCAGGCTGCTGCTAGGTATGGATACTTGGGGGGTGGGAGGAGCAGTGGGGAAAGTTTCAGATACTGCACCTGTCTATGTCCTCCTACCAATTTATTTTTTTTTTTAACATTTTTTTTTTTAAGTTTCTCTCCTCTGATGCTGTGTGTCAAGGCCCACACCAACTGGGCAGTGACTGACTATATACACTAGAAACAGTAAAACAGAAAAAATGGTCAGTAGTTCAAAGTGTAGAAATTGGGACTAGGTGGGGTTGGGATAATAAAGGTATGAGTCTTTTCTGTAATCCCGCTGATTTACAGGATGCTTGAATGTTACTTATAATGGTAGGTAACAAAGTTTCAGAGCAAAGTTTTTGTTTTTTTTTAAATGGACTGTCCTTTGTACAAAAATGTTACACAAACCTGGATGAATGTGCTTAGTACAATTTCTAATGACTAGTTTCCTCAGGAGCTACTTTTCAAAGAAAATCTTGTATGAACTGTTCTATAGAACAGATCTTTACTCCTAACTCAGGCTGAGATCCCCCTCAACAGTTCCCTGCTTTATACACCAGACCCTGTTGGCTGGGATAGGGTGCTGCTTTTCCAGTAATGGAATGCTGTCCGAATCTTCCTAAAAGAATCTTATTGTTGGGCTAGAGAAATTGCTGTGGAGATACCTACCCCAAAGACATTGGTCCTGCAACACACGCATCCATAGCAGCCCTGAGGAGTGAAAAAAGATGACAGGTGGAGTCAAACTCCTATTCTACAAGGCAGTGCAGATTACTAAGAAAGCCTAAAACTCTGGACAAATAACTTACCAACTTCTTTTCAAAGACAGCAGTGTCAAAATTGAGATATTTGGTAAGTGCTTTTATGCTTTTTTTTTTAAATTGCATAGTTTTCTGATAGCCACTGCACTTTAAAACAATTGGTACAAGAAAATCTGTCAAGATGTATATAAACAAAATGCAAGATGAGGGCTTAAAATTTAATGGCAGAGCTAGGAAAAACTCTTAGAGTTTGTAGTAGAAGCAATAGTGATAAAAATAAATACTGAGGAGTGTCAACAAAGCAATTCCTCTAACAGAGAATTCATTACTGCTGCAATTTTGTTAATAGGGTTGTCTTACATGCCAACAGTAATTGTTATGCAGATTGTTTTGCTGCCCTATACAGAGAAACAGAGGAATTAGTGAGAAATTCCTATAAGGCACTATATTTCTTTCCCCAAGAAAGAGTAAAATTAACAAGGTCATCTTGGGTATAACTAGGATTACTTCTTTCCATCTAGCAGTGCAGTGTAATTCCTAACATCAGATTTCTTAAATATAGATTTAAAAACAAAATACTTCTTCCTTAAGGCCCTTTTTACACTTTGCAACATTGAGCAATGCCCTGTCTGACCCTGCAGCAATAAGCACTTCCTCTGCTGGCACCAGTAAAGAGAAAAGTGGCCAAATTTGCCTCTTGGTTACACTGGTGCACCTGCACATGTTTGAAGTTGTATTGCTGTAACTGAGAGTTTGGCCCAAGATACCAAGAACAAGTTGGAGGCAGAGGCCCTATTATAGAAAATAGAAGGCTAGGCTGGATTCTTATGTTAACTTGTTGAAAATGTTCTACCCAGGGAAGCAGGATTAGATGTTTCATCACAGAAATGAATACTTCAGAAGAGATTGTTCAATGGAACAGTGGTGGGAAAACAGCATGTGTAGGGGAGGGGGAACCTTTAGTTTCCTGTTCTGCAAAATCAACCAATCTCTGTATAGCATTCATGATTTTTTATCTGCACTTACAGGGGAAAAGACCAAAACCTCCACTAAATAAACCACGGTGCCTTATCAGAAGGGGGAAAAAAAATTAACAAAGTGCAGATGTGCATGTATCATCAGATGTATTCTGAATACTTCTTATATTCATTTAACCTTTGAGATTCACCTCATTACTTTGGTGTTGCTTGTACGGTTACAGACATCACATGCATGTCAAAATCCATACCTTTTCTACAGATCTCTGCTCACTCCCCCCAAAGAAATGGAGTAGGGAAAGTTCTGTCCCTTAATGTGAGAATCTCCTCCAGTCCAGATTTACAGGCAAATCCAACAGTTGCCTGCTTATTACTAGATAAACCATTTTGGAATCACGTAAGTGAATCTAGAAGTTCTGCTCACTTACAGCATCATATAGCACCACAGGGTGGAAGAAATGCAACACTGTAGTCTCCCCTAGAGATACAGCTTGTGTTCTGTTCTGTGGTTTGCTTCTGCTTTCTTTTTATTTGTATTACATTAGCACTTAGATCCCAATCTACATTGGAGACCCAGTGTAGTAAGTACTGGTACAAATACATAATGAGATGATCCCTGTCTAAATAGTCAAGGCAAAGAAGGTGGGGGAGGAGGAGAGAAGAGAGAGAAATTACACTGACTTGCCCACAGTCTGACTTTCATTTTAGTACCCTATCCATTAGAATAGACTTTTTTGATCGTGCACCCCTATCAGTAACAAAATTTTGAGCACGCACCCCCTGCTGTGCCGCAGGGCTGGCTCTACCATTTTTGCCACCCCAAGCAAAAAAAAAAAAAGCTGCTCAGACTCCTGCCTGAACTGCCGAAGCAAAGAAAAGCTGCCCGAACTGCCGAAGCAGCACTGCTCCGGCGGTGCTCCTCCTGCCGTGCACCCCGAAGGATCCTCGTGCGCACCCCACTTTGGAGACCACTGGACGAGACCAGTGGCTCTCAACCTTTCCAGACTACTGTACCCCTTTCAGGAGTCTGATTTGCCTTGCGTACCCCCAAGTTATAACTCACTTCACTGTTTGCCAGATGCTGGGAATTGGCGACAGGGGATGGATCACTTGATGATTACCTGTTCTGTTTATTCCCTCTGAAGCACCTGGCATTGGCCACTGTCAGAAGACAGGATACTGGGCTAGATGGACCAGTGGTCTGACCCAGTATAGCCGTTCTTATGTTCTTAAAAACTACTTGCTTACAAAATCAGACATAAAAATACAAAAGTGTCTCGGCTCACTATTACTGAAAATTGCTTCCTTTCTCATTTTTACCATATAATTATAAATCAATTGGAATATAAATATTGTACTTACATTTCAGTGTATGGTATATAGAGCAGTATAAACAAGTCATTGTCTGTATGAAATTTTAGTTTGTACTGACTTCACTAGTGCTTTTTATGTAGCCTATTGTAAAACTAGGTAAATATCTAGATGAGTTGATGTACCCCCTGAAAGCCCTCTGCATTCCCCAAGGATACATGTACCCCTGGGTAAGACTAGACATTACTGCTCCATATCTCTTCATAAGTGAATGTTGTTAGAATCTCCTTTGCATCCAGTTCTCCAGAGATTAAAAAAAATGATTGTGCTGATTGATGTTACACTCTGACTGGAATAAAATATATCAAATCACTTACCACGCTAATTACTGCAGACAGTAAAAAAACACTACTTTTAAATTGATAGACACAAACAGGAACCCCTTTATGAACATTTTCAAGGAATAGTGGGAGAATGAACATTCTCAAGTATACTTTGCAGCGACTCAGACTGTTGTTTGGAAGTTTACTCATGTAACCGAATCCTTTGAAAAATCCTGTGCATTATGGAAAACTAGCACATGGGCATTTGAAGAGGATTTGGGTAAGCTGTGCTAGCAACACCCTGGCTTCATTTTTCTTCATGTTCCTCTGCTCCATTACACTGTTCTTACATTTACCCTCTTGTGTGCTAGCCTATGTGAAGGTAGCAAAGTGATAATTACTAAGACTTTGCTGAGATGCCAGAGATTAAGTTCAAGATTTATATTAGAATTCTAATAAGTTTAAACTTGTGGCAACCAGTCTGTCATGTGACAGTGGTAAAAGGTCAGTTGCTTTCTTCTAACACTAAACAAGGGATTTTATTAGAAAAAAAAAACTATTCTTCCTAAAGCTACTGTGTCTTTTTGAGCAGCAGGTCTGCTGGAACCTTTTCCAACCTCCTTTCTGCTTCCAGCTACAGATGTAATGACATAGTCAGTATGAGGATGTTTACTATCAAATAGGCCTTTTCAAGAAAAGATGCTCTTGAAAAGGGCAAGATCATGATAGAAACTCTTATGGCTTCTCTAACTATATCCACAGTTGCAGAAACTCAGCTTCCATTCTTGTTCTCCTTGGGGCTTCAGCAGTCACCCAGGCCTGCCTTCAACTCGGAGCTCATGGCCCAGAACAATTCCTGTGTGCTTTTTCCATGGCAAATATCATTTAGTTGATCACAATCAAATCATCAGCAGCCTGCTACCTTCTGGGCAGGCATTGACTCCAGCAGCCTCCAGTAAATCCAACACACTAAAAAAAAGTCAAGCACCACTTTCCATAACTCCTGTGTACTACTCCCATGTAGTAGGCATCACCCCTAGAACTTCCTGGGCTAGATGGACCACTGATCTGACCCGACCCAGTATGGGGATTATGTTCCTACAGAGCATGTGAACCAGTAGTTAAATAGGGCACTGGGAATCAGGATCTCTCTATATGCTAATCTGTTGCTGACAAAGTTAAATCCAAGTGCTCTGCTGAATCTGGGCTTCACTGTATAACATCGGACAAGTCACTTTGCTTCTACCTCAGTTTCCGATCTGTAAAGTGTGGTTAATGATTCTTGCCCAGCCTTCATAAAGCACACTCAACAAGGTGCTCAACAAGAAGTAGTAATAAAGCACTTTAATATCTGCAGGTGAAAAGCACTGTAAGTGTTTTATTAAAGGACAGAACATGGCCAAAGTCTTCTGTATATTTTAGTAAAACTGTCCCACAATGTTTGCAAAAATCCAAATATTTATTTACTAGAGCATGTAGATTTTGATACTGAAGTTTCCCACCCTAACTACACCAGAATTCATTTGATAAATTGCAGTGGTACTGCTGGCAGACAGTATGATTTTCTCAATAACGAGTTCAGTCACAATGCAAATAAAAGGAAATCTGAATCACTTTAAAACTGTGCTAGCAGGTTGTGCCAGTTATGCAACTGAATATGTTCACCTTGAGAAAAGACAAAATAATTCAGAGACTTATTGCCCAGAGTGTTACTGAAAAGCAATGCAGCATGACATTGATGCCTATCTCAACCTCCTGAACCATCATTCTGAAAGTGACTACTTAGTTTGTTGTGGGGGAGGGGAGCTTTCTGAGAGACGCATACAGTGTCTGCTACTGAATTTTCACACCCTAGTCAGAGAATTCTGTGTCAGGATGACTCATTGCTGTACATTGGCATATGCAGGTGCCTTTCTTTGTGCACCGTATGATTATCTGATGCTTGGTGTTTAGAAATATTGTCCTCTTGTCTAAGCAGCTTGGTGTTGCATCTGCTTTCTTATATCCTTCCACATTCTAGTTAAAAACTCTATTTGCATTCAGCCATTTCAAGCTTTGTACTGAGGCTTTAGCTCTCACCCTTTTCCCACACACAGTTGAGACAGTGCTGTATGGCTGAACAGAAATTCTGAGTTTTAATCAGATAAGGACTGAACATATTGATAGCATTCAACTTAGATTTTTTAAAAAACCCTAAAGTATCACTGATACTCCCTGCATAGTTCACACTAACGTTTCTCTCATTCTCAACATTTGAGTTTGTCAACACCATTGTGTGTTAAGCTTCATCATATGGATTCACTAATTCAGTGCTTTTGTTTCAAACTGTTGCATAATGTGAAACTTTTAACCCCCCCAAAAAATAAAATAAAAAAATCACGATTTATGCATCAAGTAAAACCTTTGCTCAACAGTCTAAGCTTCACAGAGAAAGTACAGCTGCTTCAATGCTGTCTTTCCTCATTCTGACCCAGATATTACTTTCACCTTTAGTCATTCATATATAGGTATACGTATGCTTATAATTACAATTAAATATTTTTGCGCTATTATGAGTGGACTGATCCATTTTCATGTGAGTTTCAGAACTGGGACATTTTCAGTTATATCAACTTTTTAAAGAATCACTACTGCCACTAAACTATCTACAATGTAAAAAATTAAGCAAATGGGGGTTAGAATTCTTGCTGTTGGCCTAAAGCAGATTGAAGTAGTCTGTGGCCAATGGAGCCATTAGGTTTTGCATTTTACATCATGTGAGGACAGGGGAAAGGCCCTCTGACCTAGTACTATATTGAAATGAGATATTTGGGCTATCACTGTGGCAATTGTTTCTGTAGATATCATTAGCCAGAATCTGTACTATTCTATTACCTCCTTAGAGAGCAGAGTGTTGGGTCCTAAAGTACCAAGTGTTTTCTATTGCCAATCAAGTAGAAGTCTAGTGAGGACCCACTTCAACCTGGCAAAAAACTAAGAACCTGAGTAAAAGTGTTCGATATCTGCAAGATAACAGGAGATGGCCATGAAAGAGCAAAGGAGATTTGTAATGCAAACCAAACCATTCCTCATGCAGTCAATGTTTTGCTAGTTTTTGTACTGCAAATTGCACTGTGCTTGGTTGAGATATGTTTAATTACAAGCAGAATTGTAGTATCATAATTACAAATCTTATAAAAAAGCAGTATTTTGCCCCTACCCATCATCTCTAGTGTGCCATGCTTTATGGCAATAACAGTATAACACTTCTCTATTTTGCAGAGCTTACTACCCATCTTATTATGTTGAATTGGATCCTTCTTATGAACAAGTACTAGATGAAAGCTCCAATGGCATAATTTCAGTCCTGTTGAGCTTGAGTCCTAGCTGTGTGACTTATAAAAGAGCATGGTAAAATGCCCAACTACTGTGCATTTTTGTATACACATTGATCATTGACAAAACTAGCAGTGCAAGGTGTCCTTCTGAGGTGCCTTTAACCTGTTAACTTTTTGGGTTGACTTCTGGTCTATATGGATATACTTGGTGCACTGGCCAAAATAACCTAGCACGTTTGTTAATGTGAAAAGCTAAATCTAGAGAGAAGTAGTGAGATTTTCCTGTAAGCCTCAGTTACAATGCATAAAGGGCCATCAGTCTCTCTCCTTGTGTTGTATAAATTGGTATCAAATATAATTTAGTGAAACATTTACAAAATGAGTTAGATTAACAGTATTGGGATCAAATTACATTGGAAAAAAGGTGTTGCATATACAAATTATCTAAAAATAGATCCATAGGATGTTCCGGACTTGTCCAGCATTGGAATATAATCACAAATCCTGTTGTTATAGCTATAATAAAAGAAAAACTAACTTGGAGTGCTTCTCAATTTGTGATAGTCCCCAGAGGGCCCTGTGGCCTAGTGGTAGCACACCCAGGCTCCTGTCTCATGCCCCCGCCCCCCAGCAGGAAGGGCTTTCCGTCCATTTCCAAACTCTTATATGTGGCTTAGCGTCACATCAGGGTTTTCAACATCCTTACCATCGCCTTACTACAGTGGGGGAGGGGCATGGAGGAAATGAGGCTTATGCCCCTCTTGCAACAAGGGCAGTTGATAGGGGAGCCTGGGCCCTCCCATTCTACCAGGTTCAGACCCAGGGCCCTATGAGAGCCAACTTTGGCCAGCACTCTGAAATTCCCTCAACTTCCTCCCTGGGTTACTTCCTTCCATCCATCTGCACCCCCTCCCTCAGTGTCTCCAAAATCCAATAAAGTATAGCAAAAGAAAAGATGATACAACTAAAGCTTCAGCCCCAAATGGGTTCAGCAGGTAGTCTTTTTCCTAACGCAGAGGCTTGTTCAGGAGACCTCAGGGTAGGTGTTTGTTTTCCTCCCCCCCTTCTGAGCTGAGTTGCTCCCTTTTATGCTTCCTCTCCAGTTGGAGAAGGCTCTACCGGTGGTTGGCTACCTGGTCCCAGTATTGTCCTTTAACCTCTTCAGGTCCCGTGTAAAGTTTGTACACCCCATTATATAACCGAAGTACACACAGCATTACTGCAATGCACCCTTCCCTAGAGTAGAGAACAGTGATGCAATGGTACACAGCACAAAAGTGAAGAGGGGTGAATTTTTGCGAAACCAAGACCTATCAATAAGTTTTGGGCACCAGAAGTCCCACAGATAGGTGCACTAGAACTTCAGAAATGGTGCTGCAAAAGCAAAACCTCCTCTGGCTTTGACCATCTGTTTATCTTATTTGTAAACTATATATTATTGCAAGATGGAACAATATGCAAATTGCATCTTGCTCTTTTGGTTGAGAAGGAATTAATTCGATATGAGAAACAATAAAAATTACTATGTACACCGACAGGATAAAATGTGTCATTTCAAAACAAAACCACCAATAATGCAGTACTGATGGGACAGATACAACGTTATCTTGTTGTAACAGTTTCTTTGTTATAAGATCATACTTTAAAGATTTGGTAGAAATCGCGTTTTCACATCCCGGTAAGGAGAATATAGTGTTTTAAATTCAACTGTGTTTAATATGATGAAACCAATAAAAAAAATTTCAAAGTGTCAATGACTTTAGGGGCATAGATATCAAAGTCATTAGTATTTAAGGACAGACACCACTCCAGTAATAATGGTTATTATTGGCCAATGTATAAATTGTTCACATTATCCAGTGAAACAATTATTCTAATCCATTTGACTACAAATGTGCATTGTTAATGACTGGATCGTTAACCTTAGCAATGTCAAAGTGTTCTCACTATCCAATTCAACTAAATTACTGCCTAAGATAATAGTTAGGGACACATTTTGCATAAAAGATTTTTCTAATACATGTCCTAACAAATGTAGCAAACCACTCCATCACTGTAAGCAATTTTGGAGGTAGATTTTCAGAGAGAGAATAGTGGAGTGTGTGTGTGTGCGCGCGCACGCGGGGGTAATCTGTAACCATTCATTTTAGAAATGTTGAAGTCTGCTATATTTTCTCTTTTTAAAGTGAGTTTTTTAATGCTTGCAAACAGGTGAGCATGGCCCAAGTGAGGTGTTTTTTGTAATGTTGACCGTAGTCTTCTATGGCTGAAGAGACTACCAAACTTGGGTCACTACAATTGCAGTGTAACAGCTATCAATAACAGGGTCAGATTTGAGTCAGTGATTTAGACTTGCATGTAAACTTGTCCATGGGATTGAGGTTGTTAGTACCAGACACAATGTTCCCTGAAAGGATTAACAACCACTGATTCAAACACAGTTAAAAGACCACTCCTTGCCCTGACTCTCTATTGTAAGTCAGCACATGTAATACTTTTTACTTAGGCCTTGATCCTGGGACTGGATCCATGCAGGCAGATGCCTCCAAGAAGTCCCACTGAAGTCATTAGTGCTACATAAGAATTCATTTATGCAGATCTTATAGGAGGATGAGAGCTTTAGACTGTCCATTTTAATGACCCATCTTTATCTGATTTTGTGTAAGCAGTGGGCAAACTGTCAGTGTTTAACCAATATCAATGAGAAGTGTAAGAAGAGATTTCTCTCTGGAGGAGGCTTCTAAGTAGCTGATGACATTCTCTTAATTTTGAAAAAATTCTCAGTCATGCATAATTTTCCAAGTATAATATCCTACAGATGTGAGACATGTGCCCTCAGGTATGTTCCATAGTACAAACTCTATACATAATGCAGAACTATACAATATGCATACACTAACATTTCCACTGCATTAACAAATGTCCTGATAATGTCCTTGATGCCACAATAATGCACCCCCTCCCCCCCACACACACACCACAAAGTTGTCAGAAAACGTGTTCTAGTTTAATAATCTATTTTCCTAATCCAGGCTACCGCAGTATAACAGAGCTGCTGTGAATTCTCTGCATAGGAACTCACTTGTGAGCCAAC
Organism: Platysternon megacephalum; assembly: GCA_003942145.1. Classification (NCBI taxonomy): domain Eukaryota; kingdom Metazoa; phylum Chordata; order Testudines; family Platysternidae; genus Platysternon; species Platysternon megacephalum. The sequence continues at coordinate 5,121,630 of QXTE01000089.1, forward strand.
CACAGTGTTACCAACTATATCAGATACAGACAATATAGAATTGGCTTATAAAAGTGCATGAAGAAAATAAAATCATAAAACAGCACCGATTATATTAGACTAGTGCTATTCTTGTGAATATCACCATATGCTGCTATAATGGAAGTCTGTTACAAGCAGGGCACACTTCAACTGTATAAATATACATATTATTTTAATGCCAAAAATTTCACATCCTGCATTGTGGCCAAGTACTTGGGATCTAGCAAAAATACAAATCTGATCAAATATCCTCCCGTGTTTCAGACAACTAATTATCACTTTCCTGAAAGACAGATAGGGATCTTTATCAGCCTCTGATTTAGTGAGGTAATTTTCCAAAGGCAGCACAAAAGATCAGTTTTACTTCTGTGTCTACTGATGGTGACAACAGCTGACCTTTGGGGGACATCTGCACCCTTCTTGACTCCTACTGTAGTATGAAAACTCTACTGCAATATAAAATCAGAGAGAGAGAGAATATAGGCCATTGGTCTTGTTAGAGCCAGTGAGCCTTTGTTTAGGCCTTGTGAAAAATAGTAAAATGCATGGTGCTCATTTTTCTAAGATATTCATATGGCCCAAGAAAATGCTATAGTATATAAAAATGCTTTGTAAATGAGAATACCATTGTTGGATATATTATGCTAGAAATGGATTTGACTGAAAAAGGTACTTTTAAAAAAAATTGTCCTATTATGGAGTCAACGACATTCTGAGGATCATTTTCAGAGTGCGATGGAAATTTTACTATATGCAAATTGTATAAGTCTGCATTATGCAAAGTGTGCATGTTACAGGAACATACCGGAGGAAACAGAGCAGTGCATGTTGCTTAGATGCTAGACACAGAGCACTATTACATGGGGATGCTGCTGTGCTAGTAGTACCAAAAATGCATTTCACCATTATGTAGGTGGAATTTTAAAGGAAAGCAATTTTGGAACCATGGGTAAATCGCTAGCCGAAAATCAATCTGTTCTGTTAATAATACTTAGTGCTTTCCACCCTCAGCATGCTCCATACAACATTAACCATAAATCATTAATTTGTTAATATCAGAGATTTAATATTAATTTACATAGGAACTTTCACAAGTATATAGCATTACAAACTACAGGGATCCATGTATTTTACAAAATATACTATGGAACGCAGCAGCTTTTATTTATGATGCCAGAAATGCTATACGACTGCTTTATGACCATGCTGTGAAGAAAAATACTCAGGTAATTGTAAATTTCAAGAGAACTATAGTAAGCAGAATGCATTTGTGCATTTAATTTGTCCAGAAACATTTGTCCAGTAGTCTTGCATAAGTTTAAGACTCTACACTGACCATGAATGGTCAGAACCTTGGGTTTGCATTGCCTCAGTAAGGTGACTCTTCTAGAATCATCATGCTCTTTAGCACTATTGGTTCAGTACTGGCTCAGACTCCTATTCACGATAGTACTTAGGAAGGTGTTGACTTAAGCCTCATTAAGTATGTCCTTAAGTGATTTGCTGATTAGGGCTGGAGTTAAGCATATGCTTAAATGCTTTTCTGAATTTGAACCTCTGTGGGAAGAGAGCCACCATCATCATCACTTCCTGCTGCATCTAGAATTTTCCCTGAAAGTCCCCCTCTAACTCTGCTTCAGATAATATCACAGCCCATAATGGTATATGACTGCAGTTTATCTAAGCAATTTAAATGACTGGTTTTGTGTTTAATTGAAACAAAGCTTGCAAGCACTGTCTTCCATAAAAAAGTCTTTGTCATTTACACATAGTTGGATCTCTTGAGACAATGCATTAGACCAGGGGTTCTCAACCTTTTTCTTTGTGAGCCCCTCCCTCCCCCAAGCATGCTATAAAAACGCCACGGTCCACCTGTGTCACAACTGTTTTTCTGCATATAAAAGTCAGGGCCATGGTTAAGGGGTAGGAAGCAGGGCAGTTGCTCAGGGCCCCACACCACAGGAGGCCCTGCAAAGATAAGTTGCTCAGGCTTTGGCTTTAGCCCTGGGTGGCAGAGCTTGGAGCCCTAGGCGTCAGCCCCAGGCGGTGGGGCTTCAGTTTTCTGCCCCGGCCCCCAGCAAGTCTAATGCCAGCCCTGCTTGGTGGACCCCCTGAAACCTGCTTGCGGCCCCCCCACAGGGCCCCAGATCCCTGGTTAAGAACCACTGCATTATACTAAACCAAAGCCATACTGAGGAATTTTTAAATGTTAATAAATAGCAACTTATTCATTGTACCAAAATGTTAATAAATTCTAGTGATAATTATTTTTCTATTATTTAAGATCAGTATTTCATAAATATTTTTGAATTGAATCAGACCTTTTAACATAATTAGGACTCTTATTCTGGCCTCACTGGTAAGTACAGGAGCCCCTTTAAATGTATGCATTGTTGAACATAAGTTACTCATTTTACCATTTTATCAAAGTATCTCAAAATGCCAAGCTTGGGTAGAGATGTTAGAGATGAAGAAAATAAGATGGGTAAATTACTCAACCCCTCCAAGGCTACATACCAAGTCAGGATTTAGTCCAATGTAGAACAAAATGCCTCTCTTACTCCTAGCCCATAGCTCCAGACTGTGTTGATTCCTCACATGAAGTGCAAAAATTCCATACAACTCTGCAAATAGAATAATATATCTAATTTACAATTGTATTTTCAGAATGGCAACCTGCAGTTTAAGCTTTAATACACATAGTGCCCAGAAGTTGGTGGTTTTGCTATTGAACAAGTTTTTTGCTCTTTGTTTTGGTATGAAATACTATAACAGATTAGAAAGAAGACACATTCAAAAGGAAACTAGTACTCCTCTCCCTGGCCTTACCGTGGATGCTAAATGCATAGTGACTGACCTAAAATAAATAAATCTTTTAGGACAACATGTTCTAAGTGACCCATTTTAAAAATTTGCTGCAATTAAGGACAGGGCCGCCCGGGGGAGGGGGGGGGGGGCAAGTGGGGCAATTTGCCCCAGGCCCTGGGCCCCACAGGGGCCCTGCAAGCCCTGGCCGAGAATCCCTTTCCTGGCTAGAGGCGCCTTTTTACTTACCCAGCAGCGGTCCGGGTCTTCAGCAGCATTTTGGCGGCGGGTCCTTCAGTGCTGCTGAAGACACGGAGCGACTGAAGGACCCGCCGCCGCCGCAGACTCGGAGCGCCGCCCAGTGAGTATGTCTGCTTCCCCACTTTGCCCCAGGTCCCCTGAATCCTCTGGGCGGCCCTGATTAAGGACTACCAGCAAGTCCTTTTATCTTAGCACCTTAACCAGCTGTGTGTGACGTTGACTAATAAATTGTATTAAGGGGCTGATATGAGCTGATGAAAGCTTGTAGGGAAGCCAACAAGGCTTTTTGAATGTTGTTCATAAGCATTTCAATCATAAATATTTTCCATAGTGCTCCTACGTAGCCCTATACTTATACACAGCAAATACCTCTCCACTTCAACTGTCAGACAGCACTATGTCAAGGCTGCTTTCAGTGTTGATCTAATGCTTAAGCAATAGCACTGGTAGTGTCCCTCAAAGCTGACAGAACTGAAATACTGTGGTAATTTTGTTAAGGCTCCTCCAGTACATGTCAGTGTTTAAGGAATCATTTATCAGAAAAGTTGTGTACCAAATAAAAATTTTCTGGATGTCCTTGCAGTTCACTAGACTCTCAAATTTATTTAAAAGGCTACCAATGCCTCTTGTATAAAGTTTAGGATACTTGTGAATAGACTACTTATGTAAAACACCTAGTGAGCCAACTTGTATACTGATCAAATTGCTGGGTTTTTGAACAACATTTGCACTGTTAGGGCATGATTCTACAGACTGCTTAGCACTTTGACCACACTCCTGCAAAGAATGTAAGCACTTGCTTAACTTTTAAGTACTGTGACAAAGTTCCTCCTCTAGCTTGGTGGGTCCTGCACTTATTGGCGGATTTGCTCACCTCAGAGATTCACCTTGTGGGTTTGGAAACAGCCCACAGACCTTCCCCTCTGGTAGAAGCCACAGTCCAGATCAATTCCTCTTGTGTCTGATCAGGGGTTGGGGGGTTTGGGGGGAACCCGGGCCCGCCCTCTACTCCGGGTTCCAGCCCAGGGCGCTATGGACTGCAGCTGTCTAGAGTGCCTCCTGGTACAGCTGCATGACAGCTACAATTCCCTGGGCTACTTCCCCAGAGCCTCCTCCCAACACCTTCTTTATCCTCACCACAGGACCTCTCTCCTGGTGTCTGATAACGCTTGTTCTCTTCAATCCTCCAGCAATACGCCTTCCCACTCTCAGCTCCTAGTGCCTCTTGCTCCCAGCTCCTCGCATGCACACTACAAACTGAAGTGAGGTCGTTTTTAACTCAGGTGCCCTGACTAGCCAGCCTGTCCTAATTGATTCTAGCAGTTTCTTCTTAATTGGCTCCAGGTGTCCTAATTAGCCTGCCCGCCTTAACTGGTTCCAGCAAGTTCCTGTTTGTTCTGGAACTGCCCCTGTTACCTTACCCAGGGAAAAGGGATCTACTTAATCTGGGACTAATATATCTGCCTCCTAACACTCTCCTGTAGCCATCTGGCCTGACCCTGTCACAGTACTTTTTGCAGTATCAGTTCCAAAGTTCTTAGCAACTTGTAGGATCAAGCCCTTGTTTCTGGAGGGAGATCCAGCCACCAAGGTTGTAAGCCTCCACCCTTTCAGAGATCAGGTGCAGAGGTGTGTGTTTAAGGGAGGAGGGAATCATCTTTAACAATAAGTGCTCTGTGGTTCTATTTCTACTTCACATTGTTCCAGATTAGTGCTCCTAATGGCATTTCACATGCCCCCTCTCTTCATCCAAAAGTATATGCTCACTGTGACGGGCCTGGTACCCCAGCCCCCCTAGTGTCAGGGGCGGGCTGGGGCCTAGCGCCTCGCCTCTCCCTTGTCCTTCCCTCTGCCCCTGGCAACCGGGGCTTTCCGGCTTAAGGGCCGGCGTCCACGTAACCGCCCTCCGTGAAGCGGGGTAGCGCGGCCCAGCGGCCGGAGTCCAATAGCACCCCCTTCGGAGCGGGGTAGCGCGGCCTAGCGGCCGGAGTCCAATAGCACCCCCTTCGGAGCGGGGTAGCGCGGCCTAGCGGCCGGAGTCCAATAGCACCCCCTTCGGAGCGGGGTAGCGCGGCCTAGCGGCCGGAGTTCAATAGCACCCCCTTCGGGGCGGGGTTTAAGGGGTGGGGTAGGGGGACTCGGGCCCACCCTCTCCACCGAGCCCCGACCCAGGGCCCTGGTCGTGGCAAGCTTCTCTTGCCACCCGCTCGGCGGGGATCCGCCCGCAACACGCCGAGCGGTACTGCAGCTTTAAGGCTGTCAGTCTCGAGAATCACCCTGGGTCACTTCCTACCCTGTCTCGCCGGACGTCTGCGCTGTGGGAGCGGTTCCCCCGCAGGTTCCTCCCGGCAGGCGTCCCTCCCCGGAGTCTCCAGTCCAGCCTCTGCTCGGCCGACCCCTCGGTCCTGGCGCACTGGCTCTCCTTCTGCAGGAGCTGGCGGTGTGCGTCCTTCTCCCCCGGTGGTCAGCCCAGACTGAGCTGACCTGCAGGCCTTTATACCGGTCTGCCAGTTGGAGCATGCCCAGCAGGGCCTCCTGGGCGTGGCTTCCTCTGCTAACAGAGAAGGGTTAACCCCTGCTATACCAGTGCGGGGCCGGCCCGCCCCGTCACACTCACATATACTGAAAGACCATTCTGTATTGCAGGGGTAGGCAACCTATGGCACGCGTGCCGAAGGCGGCACTTGAGCTGATTTTCAGTGGCACTCACACTGCCCGGGTCCTGGCCACCAGTCCATGGGGCTCTGCATTTTAATTTAATTTTAAATGAAGCTTCTTAAACATTTTTAAAACCTTATTTACTTTACATACAACAATAGTTTAGTTATATAGTATAGACTTATAGAAAGAGACCTTCTAAAAACGTTAAAATGTATTACTGGCACGCAAAACCTTAAATTAGAGTGAATAAATGAAGACTCGGCACACCACTTCTGAAAGGTTGCCGACCCCTGCTGTATTGTTTCAAGCATCTCACCTGCTATGGCATTTGTAGATCAGTCTTCTGCATATCCTACATTGAAAGCTGTCTAAGGCTAAGTAAAATTTATCCACTGCGGCCTCTTATTGACTCTTCTCAATGTTCAGTTGGAATGGGTAGGCATGACCTTTCTTTTGTAAATTCATGCTGCCTCTTTGAAACTATACATTTATATTGTGTGCCACTTACATATTTCCAAATGTTGCCACTGCCAATTGACCTTACAGTGCTTGCAGGGCCATTGCTGCTTATCAGCTTCTTTCCACACTATTGCTTTGCCCATCTTTATAACAAATTGATTGGCTGCTTATATAGGGACTAGGGAAGACCAGTAAATGAGCCATCACTTAAACTCCCTGAGCCTTATACCTTCAATCATCCTTGAAGCAAAGTTGTTAAAATTAAGAACTAGCACAGGTTGATTTTGTGTGTCACATGTGGTACCTAGGAGTTTAGTTGGGATCAGCTTTAGCTCACAATAAATGTGAATTACACAGCATCACACACAGATCTTAAACTGGAAGGCTTGTACAAGACTAAATATATGGTTACAGATTCCAAGACAAGAAAACAGTTGCCACAAACGTCACTGCCAAGTTTGGAGTAGAGGTATATAGTGGGATGTGACTGCATCAGGTGTACATTTAGAGAAGCTGTGTACAGTATAATCATAACTTTGCCCTGTTTTGCAATAGTCATTACTATTGGCTTGGGTCTTGCAAGGTGCTAAGCACACTGGCCCAGATCCAGAGCATGTGCCTAAACATAGGTACACGAGTGGTCCCATTAGGACTAAGGACATATTTAAATATTCTGTCATAAGGGCATTATAAAAATGACTTACCATGTCTAGATTAAAAAGAAAATTTGTAATCAGGTTCAACCAAACTCCTAGGTACCACATGTGACCAAAAAAATCAGTAATGTATAAGGTTAGAGAGAAGAGTTTTTCCTTTTGATGCAGAGGTTCTCTTTGAGTCTTTTCTGACATAGTTTGAGGTCATTATCACAGTTTAGATATTCTCTCCTTAGAATAAAGAAAAACTGGCAGATTAACGTTTTGTTTGAGTCCCAAAAGATTGAAATAGATGTTCTCTTGAGCTCAATTATCAAATAATATAATATACCCTTCCAGCATGATTTATATAACTATTTAAAGGAGACTTAAATTCCTACCCCCAGAGATAAGGCTATTGGAACAATGCATCATCCTTTTAATGAGATTTTATGATGTTATTTGTTTGGTTTGCTTATCTTAATGATATTACTAAGTGTTCTATTTTATGTTTTTATAATGGTCTCTTATTGTCAGTCAAGGTTATGGATAACTCTGAAATTAGAGCATACACCCTCATCAAACAGTGATGCACACACAACCAGGGGTGCTATCCTGGTAAATAAAAATGAAAAATTGGAATCTCTGTTGAAGCTGCATTGCCAGGAAGCTAAGGGCTGTGCCAGTTCAGAATATAGGGTCTCTGTGTGGATAACAGGACTCAGGCAAACCCCATGGTCTATATCATGGAAATGCAAGCCACACCCAATCCCCCTTGTTGGGGAAAATCTCTCACGGGAACTCTTGCAACGACTTCCTCACACCCACCGCTTTCAATTCAAGCTAGTAAAAAAAAAAATGCAATTTTTTTTTTGGTTGGGCACACTGGTGGGAAATATTTTTAATTTTCCACAATTTCTTTTCAAACCCCAAACATTTTTACTGAAGTTTTTGGTTTACATTTTTCATTTAAAAATATTGACCAAAACAAAATATTTTCCATGAAAGTTTTCATTTGGTTACAAACCCGCTTTTGTTCTTCCCCACTCCATTCCCTCCCTCCCAAAAATAATTTTTTTTCAGTCAGCTCTGTTGTCAGTATAGCAGGGGAACACAAACTGACAAAACAAATAATCCAAATAAAAACTTGGTAGCTGAGGCTTATCAATAACTTCTATTCTTGGTATATCAGACTGAAACTCAGGTAGCTTATCCCTCCCATCCAATGTTCAGATCAAGGTAGTTCAGCCAAATATGCAGTTGGTAGTAATGTTGTATAACAAAAGACAAGAAAACATAATATGCACTTTATATTCTAGTTGGTCTCTTAACTCTTATAATACAAATTCTGCTAAAGCTTAGAATACAACTCCTTATTTCCAAGATATTATGTTGTGGAAATTCCAAAATAATATCCACATGGGACTTGTTCTACACTGGTGTAAATCCATAGAGTTTTGGGGAGTTACCTCTGATTTACTCTGGTACAAGTGAGGATAATCAAGTCTATAAAGTTCAGTGCTCCATATAAGTTCTGAGCTTGGCTATTTTTATTTCTATCAGTAATGGGATTGTTTGACTATAAGGTTATTTTTCTCCATACTCTAATTGCTTTACCCCCCTCCCTTTCTTTGCTGTTGTGATTGTTTTGGAGGGCATAGCTTAAGGACTGTGTCGCATCTTAGGCACATTTAACATGTGCGATTTCAGCTTTATGCGGTTGGCAAAAAAAAGAAAAAAATAACAATTTAAATACTGTTTCTGTAGTGTGGGCGATTCCGCCCGCCGTTACACTCAATGTAATTTTGACTATACGCGATTTTCGCTGTACATGCTGACTGCGGAACGTAACCCCAGCGTAAGTTGAGACAGACCTGTATTGGTTTTCCTTCCAACATTAGAATGTTATCCCCCACTATTAATGGTACACAACTCCTCCACTCAGCAAAACAAATGAAATGAACACTACTCTTAATAAAAAGTAGTAAAAAAAATAATCAACCCTGCCATTTGTATACTAATGGACTGTTTTAAATTAGACTGAACAGTGCTCTCTGCAACAACATTTCATTGCTGGGGCTCTAAGTCAGGGGAAAGCAGATTATTTACAAGAATAGCAAAAGAACCAGGAATGATAGATTCCTAAATTTTTGTGATCATCAAATACACTGTGCAGGATTCCATCCTTCAGAAGATATATTTTAAATCCTCTTGCACCCTGAGCTACTCAAACAGAGTTAGTTTCACTAGTTTTGGACCCAGTTGTGAAACCCTTACTAACATTGTGTACAGGGCCAGTGTAACCACTAGGTGAACTAGGCAGCCGGCTAGGGCGCCAAGATTTGGGGGCGCCAAAAAGCAGTGCCCCAAATTTTTTTTTACACTACAGTGGAGTCACATCTTACGTGGGGGTTAGGTTCTAAGGTCAGCACGTAAGAGGAAATTTGCATATAGTGAAAATTACTATAAAGTACAGTACACACAGTATACACTGTATACACTAGAACAGGGGTCCTCAACCTACAGCATGCGTGCCAAAGGTGGCACGCAAGCCGTTGTTTTTTTCTAATGGCAGGCTGCGGGTCCCGGCCTCCGCTGAGCCTGCTGCCGGCCTGGGGTTCCGTTCACTCGGCCGGCAGCAGGCTGAGCAGGCCGGTGGCCAGGACCCCGGCTGGCAGGAGCCAGCGGATGGAACCCCAGACCGGCAGCGGCCTGAGCAGCTCAGCCCACTGCCTGTCTGGGGTCCTGGCCGTCGGCCCCGCTCAGCCCGCAGCCGGCTGAGTAAACGGAACCCCAGACTGGCAGCAGGCTCAGCGGCGGCCGGGACCCGCAGCCTGCCATTAAAAAAAAACAACGGCTCGCATGCCACCTTTGGCACGCATGCCGTAGGTTGAGGACCCCTGTTCTAGTGTATACAGTGTATACTGTGTGTACTGTACTTTATAGTAATTTTCACTATACGCAATTTTCCTCTTACGTGCTGACCTTAGAACCTAACCCCCACGTAAGATGTGACTCCACTGTATTCATTTTTGAAAGTTTATAATAAGCGATGCTCTGGGGGGAGAAGGGGCGGGGCGCAAAATATCCTTGCACCAGCCCTGATTGCGTAGTACCTTACTCCATGGGCTTGTCCACGTAAACATTGGTTTGAGGCAAGCTGGAGTGTCTGTCTAGCCTGCCACATGCTAAGTGTCCAAGTGGGTGCTGCTGGCATGCACTAAAAGTTCCCCAGTGTGCTTTGAACTACTCCTGTTTCCAAGTGAAGTAGACAAAAGTCCACTAGGAACTTTTAGTTCTTGGCAGCAGGGTCCCCCGGACAGTGTGTTTGTGGCAGGTTAGCACAGGCTAGATTTACAACCCAGCTTGCTGCAAACTAAAGGTACATCTGCATTTGAGCGGGGAGGTGCGATTCTCAGCTTACATAGACATACCGGCTCTAGCTCCACTTAAGCTAGCACACTAAAAATAGCAGTGTAGCTAGGCAGCATGGGTGGTGGCTTGAGCTAGCTGCCCAAGTAGGTACTCAGAGGGTCTGCGCAGGTACGTACTCAGGTGGCTAGCCTGAGCTGCCACCTATGCTACTCCAGTTACGCTGCTATTTTTAGCACACTAGCTTGAGCAGAGCTAGTGGGGGTACATTTATGTGAGCTGGGAATCACACTTCTCAGCTCAAATGTACTCTAAGCATTTGTGTAGATAAGCCCCAAGTGAAGGTCCATTTAAGTCAATGGGACGATTTGCCAAGTAAGGCACTAGCAAATATGAGTGGGAATATTGCCAAATTTCGTTGTTGTTTTTTAAACCCTAGGCCTAATGTCTTGCTGATGTCTCTTGCAAGCATCTCCTTATTTACTGTCTCTTATCTTTAAATATTGTCAGCTTTTCTTTAAGTAGTTTTTAGTCTTTGTTCTCTCCTATGTACATTCCTGAAACTCTAGTAAAAACAGACTCAGCTTTGAAAAAGATCAATTTTTCTCTGACAACAGCTTTCTCCTGTTTCTTAACTCCCCACCACGCACCTTCCTTCCCCTGTTTCATATTCCCCTTGAATATGCAACAAAAGTGATTAGGGGTATGGAACAGCTTCTGTATGAGGAGAGATTAATAAGACTGGGACTTTTCAGCTTGGGAAAGAGACGGCTAAGGGGATATATGATTGATGTCTATAAAATCATGACTGGTGTAGAGAATGTAGATATGAGAAGTACTAAACAACACTTCCTTAACACAAGAACTAGGGGTCACCAAATGAAATTAATAGGCAGTAGGTTTAAAACAAATACAGTAACTCCTCGCTTAACATTGTAGTTATGTTCCTGAAAAATGCGACTAAGTGAAACGATGTTAAGTGAATCCAATTCCCCCTTAAGGATTAATGTAAATAGGGGGGGTTAGGTTCCAGGGAAAAAATTTTTCCAGACAAAAGGCATTATATATATTTTAAACAATTTTTAAACAAGCAATTTAATACTACGCTGGGGGGGCGGGGAGTAGTGTGCGCGTGCTGTGTGTTTACAAACATACTGTACATACAGTACAGTACTATAGTTGGGAGGTGCCCCTGCCTTACCCTACACAGGCTCTGGAGATGAGGCAGGCAAGGAGGCTGAAGGTGTTGTAGGCTAGGAGAAGCACATTGTGCAGCAGCGGCAGCTTCCCCTACTCTGCAAGCACCAGGGGCGGGAGGTGGGGGCGGCGCTCAACCCTCAGCCCGCCCACTCCCCCCCCCTCCCCCCAAGCCCCCATCCTTGACCTGCCTCTTCTCCCCCCTCCTCCCCCTTTACTTCCCACACTCTATCCTTGCTCCTCCCCCCTCCCTCCCCTCCTTCTAAACGCCGCAAGCCAGCTGATTGCCGCCGGCAGGAGGCAGGGGAGGGAGGGGGAGCCTGCACGCCGAGTCCTCACTCCTCCCCCCTCCCTGGGGCAATCAGCTGGCTTGCAGTGTTTAGGGGGCAGAAGGGAGGGAGGAGGAGCGAGGACTCGGTGCGCAGGCTCTCCCTCCCTCCCCCCCTGCCTCCTGCCCGGGGCAATCAGCTGGCTTGCGGCGTTGGGGAGGCAGGGGAGCTTGTGCACCGAGTCCTCCCTCCTCCCCCCTCCCTCCTGCCCCCGAAACGCCACAAGCCAGCTGATTGCTGTGGGCGGGGGGGGGGCAGGCGGGGGAAGGCGCTGATCCGCGGCGTCTGCCGGCGGAAGGGAGGCGCTGTGGGGAGGGGGGGGCATGTAGGGAGGCTGCCAACTGTGGAGACAGCAGGCAGCCAAACAATGTAAGAGTGGAGCAATGCACAAATTTAAATGAGCATGTTCCCTAATTGATCAGCAACGTAACAACGTTAACCAGAATGATTTAAAGTGAGGAGTTACTGTAAAAGGAAGTATTTCTTCACACAACGCACAGTCAACCTGTGGACCTCCTTGCCAGAGGATGTTGTGAAGGCCAAGACCATAACAGGGTTAAAAAAAGAACTAGATAAATTCATGAAGGATAGATCCATCAATGGCTATGGTGTCCCTAGCCTCTGTTTGCCAGAAGCTGGGAATGAGCGACAAGGGATGGATCACTTGATGATTACCTGTTCTGTTCATTCCCTCTGGGGCACCTGGCACTGGCCACTCTCGGAACAGGATACTGGGCTTGATGGACCTTTGTTCTGACCCAGTAGGGCCATTCTTATGTTCTTATAATTATTATTTTCTAAATATGCAAAGGATTGTAAGAAAGTATTAGTCTTCCTATTCACTACTGCATAGTCAAGGACAGTTGAAGAGAACTTTCCTTTCAAAGCTTGATTTTATCCCACCTTCTTCTGCCAAGATGAAAGTAATCTGCCTTTATTTTCATAAGCATGAAATTATGCCAGGGCCGTTCTCTTACTCTCCCCCCACCCCAATTGAGGCAAATCGGACAAGGAACTTTGGAGATCTGGGGCAGGGGTTCAAAAATAAAGTGGCTTCACGTATTGCAGTTAATTTTTTGGGGTCCACCACATATCTGAAACATTTGGGCAGGGCCATCCCTAGAGGCGGTGGGGTCTGGGGGTGGGGGGGAGTGATGAATCCATCACTTCTGGGACTGCCCGCGCTGGCCAATCGCGCCCGCCCACAGGGTCCCCCAAAAGGCGGGACCCAAAGCAGTCTAGTGCGCCTAGGAGCCCTGCAGCCTTCCCGGGCAATTTAAAAGGGCCTAGGGATCCCAGCCATCGCCACCGCGACTGCAGCAGTAGTCGGGGGTCACCAGGCCCTTTTAAGTCCCCTGTGCCTCTTGGCAATTGCCCCCTTTGCCTCCCCCACCCCTCCCCGTCGGCGGGCCTGCATTTGGGCCTAGAAACTCCATATTTATGTTAATGTGTTAGGCTCTGTGAGGATTGGTGCCTTTGATTAATCTTGGGATAGGATTGGAGATTAATTTTTTAGTGTTAAATTGTCATGTTGGCTTTTACAAGTCTTAGAAAATCTATACTAGCTGCTCATAAGGTTCCCAAGCTGTGCATTCAGTATGCCTTAGGAAACTCATCAAAGCCACTAAGCCATGCAGCTTATTGGTGTGAACTTCCTAAAGTCCAGGAGCAGTTGTGGTATTCTAGACTAGAGGAATGAACATCAGGCTAAGAGTCAAAAATCCTAAATTCTAACTGCCTCTACCAATGGGCCAAACTAATAGTTTTGTGACACTTATTTCTCTCTCATACAGAGTTTGTATGAGTAAATGACTAAATACTGCCCACATTTTACAATTGGGAAGCTAAGTGGAATGTGGTAAAACAAGTCCATGTCAGAGCCAAGATTCAAACTTGACTACCAATTCCATTCCTAATGCATTAGACTACAGAGCCTCCAGGCAAGTGATTTACTGTTTCCCCATCTAGAAAATATTAATAATACTTGCCTATTTGATGGACGAAGGGTGGTGTAAGATTTAATTAGTGTCTGTACGGTGCTATCAAAGTATCTAGCATTTAATATGTGAACTAGCAGTGATTCTTGCCATTTGTGTGTATCTAACAAACATGGAGAATCCACATGATGACAGGAAAATAAGTTTAGATCATTTGGGGGTAGCTTAATTTTGCATTTCCGTATTTTTCCACTATTTGTTTAAGTGTAACTCTTAATGATCCCAAATATCAGAAAGTCAGGAAATTCAAACTACAACATTCTATTAATGATTAGTCATTTTCCCCCTTCAATTACTGACATGTATTTACAACCTTAACTCTGGCTTAATTAAATTAATTTTCTTGGAACTTCAGAAGAACCCAACTTTACATCTTTGCTACTGACAGTGTACTGCTGCATTGTATCTTTGCTTCTTTTTCCACAGTCTTAGGCCTCGTCTACACTCGGGGGGGTGGGGTGGGGTGAATCAAACTAACTTATGCAACTTCAGCTATGTGAATAACGAAGCTGAAGTTGACGTACTTAGATCTACTCACCGCGGTGTCTTCACTGTGGTGAGTCAACTGCTGCCACTCCCCCGTCGACTCTGCCTGTGCGCCTCGCGGCAGTGGAGTACAGGAGTTGATGGGAGAGCGCTCGGGGGTCGATTTATCGCGTCTAGGCTAGATGCAATAAATCGACCCCTGCTGGATCGATCGCTGCCTGCCGATCCGGTGGGTAGTATAGCCATACCCTTATATAATAACTGCATTGTTTGATCATCTTTAAGCTCCTTTATGTACCAAATGTTGAGCAATTCTAGTTTGTGTTTAATCTAGAGATGGACACCAATTGAAATCCGGGCTCCAAACAGTGACAAAGTTTGGGGAATTTGAGGTCTGAACTTTTCATCTTTGGCCTTCTCTTGATTCACAGATTGAATAACTGAAATTATCAAATTGTCCCCACATCTGAATTGCATGGATTTTTTAAAGTATTTGTATGGCTTAAACTGCTTCATTCTAGATTTTTCTTTCCATCCCCTATCTGGGTGGTGGTGGGGGTTTTTTTTTTGTTGTTTTTTTTTTTTTGGTAGGATAATCAGATGGAGGATATTTTGACAAATCTGCAAACATGCTGCCATTAAAAAAAATTTTTTGGCTTTTACAGATACAGTCTCTTTTGATTGACCAACAGATGTCTCATATTTATCTTTTCTATGAAATATGGAATCTGTCCCCTCTGCATTAAATATTTTGAAAAAAATCATACAAGGGCAGTCTTGTGTCAGAAGCTAAATCAATACACTTAATTTAATTACTAGTAGCTTTTGAGTAATTAGCTTTGAAATATGGGATGTAACACTATTTTCTTCTCTGAAAATTGCTGTAATCTCATTCCTCCTCCTCTGTTCTTTAGAAGCTGAATGATAAATAGGTTTAATAGGCCTTGTAGATTGCAAACACACAGGCAACGTAATGATGGGCTTTCCGTTAGTTACATTAGCACAATGTGTTTTTGGAATTTCAAGAGGAAGATTGAACTATTATAGGGCATTTCAATAAATCACCTAGAATTTTGCTTAATTAAGCTCCTTTTAATAGTAAGGTTTGAGACATGGAGAGAAATGTTAGCGAGAAAAGGTTAGACGTAGAATGCAGACTTTAAATCCTTCCACTCACCTGATAAAATAAAGGTTTGTGGCCCAACAAAATATAGCTTATAGGGCCTGATCCCATTGATTTTAATATGAATATTCACAGCAGTAAGCACTATGTCCAGTGGCAAATGTTTTACATGATTGGGGCCTTATATCCTAAAAGCCTCCCACTCCCTCAGCCAGAACTTACTAGATGACATAGGAGCCTGTATGAGTACGTCTACACTGCAATTCAAAACCCACAGCTGGCCCGTGCCAGCTGATTCGCATTTACAGGGCTGGAAGCTGCCACTCCACTTCTGCCTGGCCCAGCACACTTCCTACCAACAAAAACCTGATCTGGGGTTACCTCTTCAAGAGGGAGTTCTTTATAAGCTCGGACTCAGCAGTTAAGCTGGTAATATATTCTTTCCTTGGGAGGGGGAAGCTGTTTTGTTGTTGAATGGGTGGGATAAAGCTGAGGGGGAGAGGAAGGTGGGCTTGTGTGTGTGTGGCTTGTTATTGAGGATGTGGCTATGATGTGCTAAAATAGCCTTGGAACTGATGGAGGGAAGGGGAGGGGATTGTTTAGGTTTTTTTTAAAAAAGATAAGTTACAGCTTCTCTTTCCTGTAGGGGCAAGAGCCCTCAAGGGATAGGGAATCATAATTTACAGGCGTGTGCCTACTAATTGCCTTAGTTCTTTTCAGCAGGGGAACTGCTACATAAACATTATCTCCATATGTGGAGGCGAGAGCTTTGGGGAAGGTAAGCATTTGGTTATTGTCTGTGGAGATGGGAGATTAAGGGACCAGGGTAGGATTGTGACTATCAATATTTTTGTAGTGGGAAGCATGATGGGGTGCACCTGCTTACTCTGGGGATTAGCTTTGCAAGGTCAACACCCTTTTCCCCTAGTTGCATACCACCTCTCTGTCTGGGTCTACAGCCCATCTGTCACTCATGAGCTACAGCCTCCTCTTCGTGACTCAGCCATGCAGCCAGGGCACCCTACATGTTTTCCCCCTTCTGAGATATCAAAGCCTTCCTTCAGCAATCCTGGGCAGTCTTTCCATTCACTACTGCATAGTACCATTCCCCTAGTGGCTGGCACCCTCTAGCCAACAGTCAAGGTCTTTACCCTCCCTGAGCCCTTTCCTTACCACCTGGCACTTCCCCTTTCTCTGGGTTTTCCAGCTTCACCACTCCCTCCTCCCAGGGAGTAATTGCAGGCTACATGTCTCTTCAGCCTCCAAACACTTCTCCCAGGCAACGACTGCAGCCTATTGCCCAGCAGCCCCTTCTGCTACCAATTACCTGTCTTTATAGTCCCAGCCCAGCTCCTCACTGTACTAGTGGTCATTTAAAGTGTTAGCTTTCAAATGTACAAAGATCACCACCTTAGAGACACTGAAATTAAAGTGCACAAGTGCAGGAGAATGGTACTAAACTGTCAATGAAGGACCTACATACTGGAAATTACAGAAGGGGCATCTCAATGAATAAACACCAAGAAAGCCAGGCTAATGCATAAGGAGAACTGTTTCTTTTGAGTTCTTTCCATTGAGTTGATCTATCTGCAAGTGTTCTTTAATGTGTTTTGTAAAAATGATGGTTATCTGTGCTATTATATCTTTTCTAAGAGGTAGGGAGAAGCACATGTACAAATCATAGCAAGATAACTGTGTAAATGTTGCATTGCTGACCCACTCCCTTTAGATCAGTGGTGTCTTCTGCCAGAGGGAGTGGTTCAGCTGCCTTTCTATGCCCATCAGTGATGTGTCACTGAGGGAATTCGCCTAAGATTAAATACTTCTCAGCATTAAGGAGTATAAGTAAAATGGAAAGTTTTCTTTTTCTGACTTTCTTCTTCTCAATCCATATTAAGGAGCTGGTAGGAGGGATGCAGAATCTAATTCTCAATTAGGTACTTGCTGGTTTTGAGACGATTAAACAAACTAATAGATAAACCCCATTAAATCCTGAAGAATTTTCTAATCCAGTAGACTGTGGTACAGTTTAGTTTCATCCATGCAAAGTAGTCTCTCTCTAATGATGATTTGTTTAAAGAGAACGGAAATATCTAGGACTATTCTTTGGAAGAAGAGTCATAGGGCAAGAGAGAAAGATGAGAAATATCAGCCACTTTGTTTACAAATGTGAGAGGAAGAATCTCTCATAGTATGGGAGAAAAGTTGAAGTAGGAGCAAATCTGGACTACTCTGTCACCCTCTAGAGCAGTGGTTCTTAACCTGGGGTGCACGCACCCCCTGGGGGTGCGAGATGCCCTTTCTGGGGGTGTGAGACATGCCAGATTTTTTTAGAAGGTAAATCATCAAAAACACAAATTAAGCACAGGCATGTAAGTACAACTACTTTGTTTTATCAAACCTATGTATTTATTAACATTATACATTTTTTAACGATTACTGCGTTAAATTTTAACTGCAAAATTAAAACAAATATATAATTTTCTCTCTTTCATTCTATAGTTATGATATATCTAGGTTTAAAGAACTGACCTACTTCGACGATTTTTTATAAGGGGTGCGAGAACATATTTTTGAGAACCAAAGGGATGGAGGCTGCAGTAAAGGTTAAGAACCACTGCTCTAGAGGAAGAAAGACTGTCGACTGAATAGAAGAATGCAGCAGCTGCAAGGATCTTGGAAAAGAAAATCACCCAGACTAGTAGACACAAATTTGTTCTATCTAGCAGGCATCTATGTTGTTACAGTGGGAGTGGAAATTAAACAGATGTAGAGTGAAATGTAATGATGTAGAACTTCACTATGCAGTACTGTAATCACAGAGCTGCATAATGCTGACCCAAGGATGGTATAACTGGATGTTGAAGATCAGTGTGAAACTCAGGATACAAGAACAGGGACTAAACCTGATACTTAAAGCATTCTTAATGGATAGTTTATTAATTATTTAAAGGTGATTTGCTCTTCATGGATAAGAGGATCATTATTGGAGGAGATAGGCTTAAAACGTAGGTTCCATCTTGTAGTTCTTCTCCAAGGTATCTTTATGGAAGATTTAATTTTACATTGGCCATTTTTAAGAATTAAATTTATCGGGAGACAGGAGAATAGAAGGTTTTCACTCACTTTTGGCAAATTACATTAATATGTATTCAGCCTCTGTTCCACTGTTTCCTCTTGTACCCTATTCCCACACCCATGCCTAACCCCTTACATGATGGATTACCTGTAAATAAGGCTATGTTTCTGCCATTGCTAGCAAGAGAGTCATGAGTTTCATGTTTTAAAATAACATCCATGACTTGACATTTGGGGATTGGTATGTTTAGTTATCTGTGTGTGATAGTAGCTGCTGAACCAGTTTCACCAAGAACGGTGATGGTTGCAAGTTTAAAACTTTGCCGGTAGTGCAGGGAGGGAGATAAAGTGAACAGGATCTCTCATATAGGCTAGTGGTTTGTCATAGATTCCATAAATGCTACTGTAGCTGCAGTTGTGTCTTTTAAAAAAAAAAAAAGTCATGTAGGTTTCATGGCTGGTTTGAGAAGCTTCTGTGCAGTGTGGCTGCTCTTGCTGCCTCTACAGAGGCTGAGAAAGAAAAGCAACATTGCAGACAAGGCAACAGGGGTTCTCCACTCTCCTGCTGCCTCTGGGAGGCTGAACCAGCAAGCACTGAGATACTGGCTTGAAAAGTTTAAGGAATCTTATTTAAATATTATTGAATAGTTCTAAACAGTTTTTTGTACAAACTGAAGTGCTATTCTGACACAGTCAATTACTGTTGAAATTTACTGTAAACTCATGACTTGCATTTCCCACCTCCTAAGACAAGGTTGTGACTTTTCATATAAGTTACTTGACAAACCAGTATGTTTGTCCATAAGCAATGGCATTTATTTGGCTAATGAATAGCAAGTGTATGTAACTTTGAGGGAAACATGCTATGCAAGTGAGAACATACTAATAGAGTTTTTGGCATTTGAAAGGGTCAGATATCTTGTCCTTCATTAGCAACTTGTGTGAGAATCTCAAAGCACTGTACAAACAATGAATTAAGCGTCCCACCACTCTTATGTATGTAAGGGTTAAATTTAACAGGCTTGACTCTCTTCTCACATGCACCACTCTAAAATCAGAACTCCATTGAAGTCAGTGGCATCAAACTGGTATAAAAAAGCCTAGTAGTTCATCTTCCACACTGTGTATTAATAGAGTGTGAGATAAATATGAATGCCTAGCAGCTTCATAAGGGTGTGTTTACATTTACAGTGTATGTATTTTTTTTTGTTATAGGTATTCTTTAATATGGAGTAAAAAACAAATTAAAGGAGAGGCTGGCTAGTCTTCGAGCTTGTAATAGATTTCCATTACAATTAGGAATAGCTTTACCAGATGGAAGGCAGCTGATAATAGTGTGTTTCTAATTGGACTGTCATTTGTAAACAAGAAAAATGAAGGCAATCAACTTGCCCCAAGACAACTAGTACATACTATACATGTTTCTAATTAACAAACCAACCAACCAATAAGAAGTCTCCCCCTTTTGTTATCACCAATGAATGAGTAAAAGAAAGTAAGATATTTCAAGTAAAAAATTTAGTAATTATTTAGTACACTATAATTCAGACACAATTAAAAATGTATATTTGGGCTTCTTCCTATAAAACAAGAACCATTCCCATTAAATAAATTTGCACAACTCCAGCAGATTCCTCTATGTAGTGCATAGGGGATGGTAAGGAGTCAGATAATAGAATGATTATGTTCAGCTTTAGCCAGCAATGTTTAGTCTCCAGTGAACCTTGAAAGTGTAGATTCATAAGAGACTCCTTTCAGTGGTGAGTGATAGTCCATTTACAGATCCTTCAGTAATCATGTAGCCCAGCACTCTTAGTTTTCTGTCTTTTGGTGTCTTAGTTTGAATAACCATATAGCCACTAGGGGTGAATGTAATCTTAAAATAATCAACCACATCACACTGGTCCAGGGAAGAGCTTGTGAAAAGCCATGAATGCATAATATTAAATTCCTAAGGAGCTTAGCTTATTTTCATGCTCTTTCCTTCCAGTTGTTTCAGTGGTGTTGAGAAAATATAATCTTGTGTATTTTTCCTCACATCTCTAATATGATTTTCATGTCAACGATTCTAGGAGAGTTTAATGAACTTCTTTCTATTTTTGGCAGTATATAGTGTGCTGCCTGCCTGACCTTTTCAAATGTATATGTTGAATGTCAGGTCACTGTATCCATGCTCCATAAATTGCAGGGAAGGCAAGTAAACTCTAAGGATGAAGAAAAAGAGCAGGAAATATACCGAAATATTGGACATGGGCTTGAATTTAATGTCAACATTCAAACACCCCTGAACTTTGACATTTTAAAAATCCAGATTGGGATCTGAATTCTTCTTTGCATTGCAATTCTGCATAGAGGCCCTAATCTAGGGTCACGACCCCATTGTAGTAGGCAGCATGAACATGCATGTGCACACACACTGTCTCCGCCTAAAGATTTTATAAACCAAATAATTCTGTGGCTTGCATCCATCTTTACAGCTTAAAGGTGTGGGGTTTTTTTTTTGGTTTTTTTTAAAGATAGAAATGGCAGTAGACTACAGTTCACCAACCACAGCTTGAAACCTAAATAGCCACTTCTCATTTTGCAAAAAAGTAATGCCATAAATAGAACTTCAGGTGAATGACTGTGGCTCTATTGAGAACTGACATCACAGTTGCCAAAAAGATGACACACCTTTGTAAATAAGCATTTTTCTTCTGACCCATTAATAGCTACAGTCTTTAAAAAAAAAATTAAGCTTTCACTTTCATTATGAGATAGCATTAATTGTTGTATCAATCACTTGAACAGATGAAGTACAGGTTGCCCATACTCACTTTCATTTTCAACTGGAATCAGGAGCAAAGAGAAACTTTATTTCATTCTTCCCTACCAAGATGTCAATTTTCTTTATTTATCAAGACATATCACATCTTTTGTTGCCCTTTTCTAGGCAGATACTTAGTTAGAAATATTTGGGAAGGTTCTTTATTGTGCTTGGTTTGTTTAATTTAATAGGAATATTGTGATTTGAGTGAAACAAGATAGAGCCATCAGACACATCAGTGTAGTAAACAACATAAAATCTCTTGAAAGCTCCTGCTGCCACTAGAAAGATCTTTTAGTTCAGCTACAAAGCCTTGGGGAAAGGATGAAATAGGAAGCAAGAATTTCTTTATGCAGGGTACATAAGAACATAAGAACGGCCGTACCGGGTCAGACCAAAGGTCCATCTAGCCCAGTATCCTGTCTACCGACAGTGGCCAATGCCAGGTGCCCCAGAGGGAGTGAACCTAACAGGCAATGATCAAGTGATCTCTCTCCTGCCATCCATCTCCACCCTCTGACAAACAGAGGCTAGGGACACCATTCCTTACCCATCCTGGCTAATAGCCATTAATGGACTTAACCACCATGAATTTATCCAGTTCTCTTTTAAACGCTGTTATAGTCCTAGCCTTCACAACCTCCTCAGGTAAGGAGTTCCACAAGTTGACTGTGCGCTGCGTGAAGAAGAACTTCCTTTTATTTGTTTTAAACCTGCTGCCTATTAATTTCATTTGGTGACCCCTAGTTCTTGTATTATGGGAATAAGTAAATAACTTTTCCTTATCCACTTTCTCAACATCACTCATGATTTTATATACCTCTATCATGTCCCCCCTTAGTCTTCTCTTTTCCAAGCCGAAGAGTCCCAGCCTCTCTAATCTCTCCTCGTATGGGACCCTCTCTAAACCCCTAATCATTTTAGTTGCCCTTTTCTGAACCTTTTCTAGTGCTAGAATATCCTTTTTGAGGTGAGGAGACCACATCTGTACACAGTATTCGAGATGTGGGCGTACCATGGATTTATATAAGGGCAATAATATATTCTCTGTCTTATTCTCTATCCCCTTTTTAATGATTCCTAACATCCTGTTTGCTTTTTTGACCGCCTCTGCACACTGCGTGGACATCTTTAGAGAACTATCCACAATGACGCCAAGATCTTTTTCCTGACTCGTTGTAGCTAAATTAGCCCCCATCATATTGTATGTATAGTTGGGGTTATTTTTTCCAATGTGCATTACTTTACATTTATCCACATTAAATTTCATTTGCCATTTTGTTGCCCAATCACTTAGTTTTGTGAGATCTTTTTGAAGTTCTTCACAGTCTGCTTTGGTCTTAACTATCTTGAGCAGTTTAGTATCATCTGCAAACTTTGCCACCTCACTGTTTACCCCTTTCTCCAGATCATTTATGAATAAGTTGAATAGGATTGGTCCTAGGACTGACCCTTGGGGAACACCACTAGTTACCCCTCTCCATTCTGAGAATTTACCATTAATTCCTACCCTTTGTTCCCTGTCTTTTAACCAGTTCTCAATCCATGAAAGGACCTTCCCTTTTATCCCATGACAGCTTAATTTACGTAAGAGCCTTTGGTGAGGGACCTTGTCAAAGGCTTTCTGGAAATCTAAGTACACTATGTCCACTGGATCCCCCTTGTCCACATGTTTGTTGACCCCTTCAAAGAACTCTAATAGATTAGTAAGACACGATTTCCCTTTACAGAAACCATGTTGACTATTGCTCAACAGTTTATGTTTTTCTATGTGTCTGACAATTTTATTCTTAACTATTGTTTCGACTAATTTGCCCGGTACCGACGTTAGACTTACAGGTCTGTAATTGCCGGGATCACCTCTAGAGCCCTTTTTAAATATTGGCGTTACATTAGCTAACTTCCAGTCATTGGGTACAGAAGCCGATTTAAAGGACAGGTTACAAACCTTAGTTAATAGTTCCGCAACTTCACATTTGAGTTCTTTCAGAACTCTTGGGTGAATGCCATCTGGTCCCGGTGACTTGTTAATGTTAAGTTTATCAATTAATTCCAAAACCTCCTCTAGTGACACTTCAATCTGTGATAGTTCCTCAGATTTGTCACCTACAAAAGCCGGCTCAGGTTTGGGAATCTCCCTAACATCCTCAGCCGTGAAGACTGAAGCAAAGAATCCATTTAGTTTCTCCGCAATGACTTTATCGTCTTTAAGCGCTCCTTTTGTATCTCGATCATCAAGGGGCCCCACTGGTTGTTTAGCAGGCTTCCTGCTTCTGATGTACTTAAAAAACATTTTGTTATTACCTTTGGAGTTTTTGGCTAGCCGTTCTTCAAACTCCTCTTTTGCTTTTCTTATTACATTCTTGCACTTAATTTAGCAGTGTTTTTGCTCCTTTCTATTTGCCTCACTAGGATTTGACTTCCACTTTTTAAAGAAAGTCTTTATCTCTCACTGCTTCTTTTACATGGTTGTAAAGCCATGGTGGCTCTTTTTTAGTTCTTTTACTGTGTTTCTTAATTTGGGGAATACATTGAAGTTGGGCCTCTATTATGGTGTCTTTAAAAAGCGCCCATGCAGCTTGCAGGGATTTCACTTTAGTCACTGTACCTTTTAACTTCTGTTTAACTAACCCCCTCATTTTTGCATAGTTCCCCCTTTTGAAATTAAATGCCACAGTGTTGGGCTGTTGAGATGTTCTTCCCACCACAGGGATGTTGAATGCTATTGTATTATGGTCACTATTTCCAAGCGGTCCTGTTATAGTTACCTCTTGGACCAGCTCCTGCGCTCCACTCAGGACTAAATCTAGAGTTGCCTCTCCCCTTGTGGGTTCCCGTACCAGCTGCTCCATGAAGCAGTCATTTAAAGTATCGAGAAATTTTATCTCTGCATTTCGTCCTGAAGTGAAATGTTCCCAGTCAATATGGGGATAATTGAAATCCCCCACTATTATTGAGTTCTTAATTTTGATAGCCTCTCTAATTTCCCTTAGCATTTCATCATCACTATCAGTGTCCTGGTCAGGTGGTCGATAATAGATCCCTAATGTTATATTCTTATTAGAGCATGAAATTTCTATCCATAGAGATTCTATGGAACATGTGGATTCACTTAAGATTTTTACTTCATTTGATTCTACATTTTCTTTCACATATAGTGCCACTCCACCCCCTCGCACGACCTGTTCTGTCCTTCCGATATATGTTGTACCCTGGAATGATTGTGTCCCATTGATTGCTCAGTCCACCAGGTTTCTGTGATGCCTATTATATCAATATCCTCCTTTATCACAAGGCACTCTAGTTCACCCATCTTATTATTTATATTTCTAGCATTTGTGTACAAGCACTTTAAAAACTTGTCACTGTTTATTTGTCTGCCCTTTTCTGATGTGTCAGATTCTTTTTTATGTGAATGTTAATCATCTGATCTGGCCCTTACATTATCCTCTTCCATCCTCTGCTCCTGACTATAACCTGGAGATTCTCTACCATTAGACTCTCCCCTAAGAGAAGTGTCTGTCCGATCCACATGCTCCTCTGCAGCAGTCGGCTTTCCCCCATCTCCTAGTTTAAAAACTGCTCTACATTGTGCTGTCTCTCAAACTGTTCCACCTCAGTATAATTCTCTCTTCCTGGGAGAGATCTGGGAAATATCTGACTTGTGCTCTGACACAGCCAAATCTACCCAAAAGGAGATTGAGCTATTGCATCTAATTTGTTTTCATGTTGGACTTGTAGGAACTGTTAACTCCTCTGAAGAAAACTGGATACAAAGTCTTATAAAGGGATTCACTGTGGCACAAGAAGAATGGTTTCCTGAAGCGTATGCAACACTGTCTGTATTTTAAGTATTTGCTTCTAAATTTGAAACCGCTACGGCCTGTTAGAAGAATATAATATCTGCATTTTCTACTTGAGTGTAAGGAAGTTTAATTTATATAAAGTGATATGGGATCTGCCATGCAAAAATTAAGATTTTTTTTTTTTTTTAATTTAATACTGTAGTCTGGTTGTCTCAAATTCTAAAACAGGTTTCTCCCCCCCCCTTTTGGGGGGGGGGGGGGCAGAACAATGTATTTTCTCCAGATCTGGCCAAAACTGAACACAGAAAATTGACCTTTTAAAAGCTGGGATCCCGTAACAAAATATATAAACTTCATTTTTCTGACTTCTAAAATCAAGGACTTCTGCTGAAGTGAAAGATATTTGCTCTTTGACTAGGTTCAAGTTAAAGCATTTTTAGATATTTAGCAGTTTGGATCTTTATAGACAAGTAATCTCAAAACAGCCACCTAAAACATCAGTTAATGGCTCTTATTCAATCTAGACTAGACAATGGTATATTATTATGGAGATATAAAAATTAATGTAAGGATTTTGCATTCCCCCCACCTCCACTCCCAATTGGGGTTTTATATGGTTAATTAAATAGATTATACATTTAGATACATTTGATCTTCTTTTCATTTTTATTGTCTTTGAACTATAAATGGTAATATTGCCATCAGCAACAGAAGTTTAGTCTCAGATGTTTTATAAATATCCTCATCTGGGGTGTGTATTGTGTTAACACGAAAGAATGGAATCAATTGCACATCTGCCACCATCCCTTTGCTGCTTCTCCCCCGCACTGCAATTTGAGGACAGACTGAATTAATTTAAATTAAGGTAAGGCACCAAAAATTTAATTATAAATAAATAACAAATCTCTTCTGTTAAACTATTTTCTGCACTCTGAACAAAGTGACACACTAAACTGAAGCCAACCCTCTTAAAAATATAAGGTTTGATTCTGCAAATCACATGAATAGTCGCACTGAAGTCAGAGTACCTTCCTAAGTAAGGTTTACAGATCCAAATTCATATACCACACTTGTTAGAAGTAACAATTCTCTTCATAACAAAATTCTGCACTTAACAGAATTCTACCACTAAATAAAAAGACTATAGCACTTACCCTGAGATTGAGAATTATATAGTACCCTTTTCCATTCTGTAGAAAGTATGTGTTTTAATAAAAAATGCTGGTAAGATTTTGAAATAGTATAATTTGTTAATCTTTAATTATAGTGGATTTTATACAGAATTGTGTATTAGTCACATAAGTTAGTAAGAGAATGGATCACAATAATATTACTACAATGTATAATATAATGATTTTCCACTTTGAAAGAGATGCTGCATCATCAGGTTGCTAAAAACCACCCTACAAGCTATACCTTTAACTAGAAGAATTACTCAGTTTATCATTTATTTATTTATTATAGATGGTAACATGTTACTTTAAGTGGCAGACCATCATTCTTTTGAATTTCATTTGGAAAAAACACTGATTGTTAAGAAGTTGCCATTCATGTGGATGTCATATATATTGTAGATAGTCACCAAATGTAGTGCAATCATCAATTTTTTTTAAGAGCCAAAATTAAAATGCAATAGTTCTGTGTTATCTTAGAACACATTTCCATGATGGGGTTAATAATTTTTAAAAACATTTTTTATGCATCAATGTTTCATTGATTTTTTTTTAAAGTCATCTTTCATTGTTTTAAGAGCCCACTATAATACAAGCAAGTCTAAGTCTTTAGAAGGCTAATTCAAAATGCTAGGAAAGCAATGCTACAACTACATTGTACATTAGCAGTGCTTAGGTATCCATTTTACTAGTTATTAACTAATGCCAGACACCTTACAAATACATGTAATTTGGATTCTATTTAAGTTATTGTGAAACAATATCTGAGAAGTATGGATCCCATACTCAGTAAAACTAGACTATGGAACATAACAGTAAGTCTACTGGCTCCTGGAACTAACTGATTTCTCAAGAAGAAATCAGAGTGATGGAATACTACTAATAGAGCCCAGGTGAAGTTGCACAATGGACATTCATACAATGCCAACTGGCTATAATTGGAGCCAAAGCAAAAAATAAACCTCATGGCAATTGGAAGAAAAGCCTTCTTTACTCAAAACAGTCCAAATCTCATTAGCCAAGTCAAGTATGGATTGGAGTCTTCTCCAGAGGGCCAAACCCCTTTATCTTTATTTAGTCCATAGTGAAGCTTTTCATTTTTTCAGAAAGGCATAGAGAACCTCTCCCACTCATCAAGCTGCTGCCAGGCTGCAGGCCTGAATCAGAGCGGGAAAAGCCTGCCTGGAGTTCAGCCTGAGCTTTGCCTTTACCTCAGAGAAACTGAGCCAGTCTTTCTCACTCATCCAACGTTTGCCTGTTGACACAGCCTCTTCTGTCTCGCTGCATTCCTCAGGCTTTGTAAAACCAGCTACTTTTAAGTTTGGAATAGATGCATCTTCTAAGCCAAATTCATCTCAGGTATAACCCTAATGGAGTTACGTCAGAGAAGAATTTTGGTCCTTTCTCCATACCTTTATTTCCTATTGTCTCTGGATCATCTACTGTATTTTGAGGGCCCTCTACCTAGACTTAATACTTTGAATAGATGTTATGGGGGCAGTGCTGATATCCGTCCCCATCTGCAAAGAAAACCATTAACTCCTTCTCTTGTGTGGGATTTGTACGCCCCATCAGAGAGAATC
This sequence comes from Platysternon megacephalum, assembly GCA_003942145.1. NCBI lineage: Eukaryota > Metazoa > Chordata > Testudines > Platysternidae > Platysternon > Platysternon megacephalum. Next base: position 5,149,421 of record QXTE01000089.1, read on the forward strand.
TACTGCAATCTCCACCTTGCAGCAAAAGGTACTGATCCCCTCCACACCTCTATTGTGCATTAGATCAGTTGCGGACCCAGCTCAAATAACTGCCTGGGTTTTGTTTTTCTTACAGCTTCTTAAACAGGCTCTGGGATTTAGACCACAGTTACTGATTATATAAGATCTTATAGTCAGAGATCACTCTTCATTTGATAGGAAGGTTATTTTAGATGTACTCTTATCTTGAACAGCAAAACAGGACAAAACGCATATAAAAATTTCAGCCAAGCACAGTGAGAGATGATCCGAATTACTGTTTTGTAAACAAAAAAATTCAACACTGAGTGTAGATAGTCTAAAGTCTTTAATATTCTCAGCAACTTCTTTGTCAAAACAAAAAATGGAATAAGATTTTTGTCTACATGAAATGAAATAATGGAATGTTGCATTATTCATGATCACAGTGCCTATTGTGACCAGAATGTAGAAAAACTGAATCCAATTAAATGCACTGACGAATGCTAGCAGATTAAGTTGACCAAAGATGTTTAAGAAACATTTACCCTTTAAAACCTTTGTCCTTTTCTAATGGATGCGCTGCCATTTACATTGCCAATTCCTACTTCTCCAGAGGCCATAAATGAAGTATTGACAGGAGAAAGAAACATTTACACCTTACAACCAGGGATTCATGTATTCTGAGACCCAATGGGACTGAATTTCCCAGCAATGTTAATTTAATATCTCCATGAAATCCCTTTTATTTCCATACCTCTCTACCTCCCACTTCTGCAGAAAATCCCAACAAACTCTACTACTCGTAGTGGGGGGAAAACAGCCATAATCAAAATAGTCATAGACGAATCTTCAACTATGTTCTGCACAGGTCTGAACTGCCTTCTTTTGTCCAGGTGGCCTGTCTCTGAACCTCTTTTCCTATACATGCCAGGAAAGGAGAGGGCTTGCAGCCAGTTTCAGCAGCTCATGACCCTGGTTCCCTACATCTTGACTGCTCTGCTGTTCTCTAGGCAATCCAGCTCACCAGCCAAATTTATATATTTTTGGCTCCCCCTTGATCCCTGGTGGCAAGCTGCATTACAGCTCTGGCTCCATGGAAGAGTGCAGAGCGAACACACTATAATCAAATTAACTCACAATTATGGAAGAATGCTGGAAAACAAGAGGCAGCCTCAGATAGGTCCTAGCAGGGCAGAGAGACAAAACAAAATAGTATGCCTGGCTGCAGCAAAGTTCCAGCTCCTGCCATTGAGCAAGCTATCCTTAGTTCCCCAAAATCTAAGGGGTAACTGCCAGCCCATTTAACTGTGCCAAAGGTTACAGGCCTACTATACTTAACCATATTTATGCTAACTTGCTTAAGCTAATGTTTTACAAGATACAGGCCTATAGGTTCCTCGCACTACAGAGAAATATAATAAAGGCAAGCCATCCCTATGGGCTAAAGTGAGAAGAAGAATGCTTGGACTCCCAGCCTTTACACTAAATACAATACATAAACTCACATGACTAACTAATATATAGAGCCAATCACTCCCCATATCCTCACTCACAAAGCAAACAAAACTGTAAGAAGTAGCTGAACTTGGGTAGTAGCAGCCATGAATGCAGCACAAAATTGAATCAGGACAGACAGCCTTCACCTGCTTTGCTACTCCATTTTAACTGCTGTATGTTGGTGGGGAGCAGGCTGAAATACACTGGTCCCCTCTCATTAGATTGTGGCTCACCCGTCAGTGGTTCTAACATTTCTGAATTGTTGACGGCAACTCAGCTGAGTTTGCAGTGCATATCAGTAAGATTTTTAGATGTCTACTATGTTTTGTAAGAAAAGATATTTAATTCAGTGTTAACTCAGTTCTGGTGACTTTTTCTCTAGTTAGATCAAGTAACCTAGATTGCAAGCTCTTTGGGGGGCATGAGCAAAGAATGTCTTTGTTATATGTCTGAACAGTCATTTGGGGCACAGGCTTGTATTATAATGCAAAAATAAAAATAATAGCTTAGGAGAGTTTCTACTTTTTTTTCTTTTCTTTTTTTTAAAGCCACACACAAGTTACTGTGTCCAGTGCAAGCTGCTGTTTGAATTTTTCAAACAGATATGACAAAGGCAGATATGGCAGGCCCCACTAGAAAACATAAAACAGGGTTGAAAAAGAAAAATTCTGTATGCACAACAAATCCCAGTTATTCTACCTGAGAGATACTAATTAGCCCATTCTGGGTTGCTGTTACTGACATTTCAGCCATATGGTTTCCTCAATACAAATTACAATATACTGCAAGGAAGTTGGGAAGTATGTCATAGTAGATCAGAGAGAGAGAACGTGAGCGTGCATTTTCCTCTCTATGCTCACAGGAAAGACTTTTCCCTGTACACTAAGGCTTTTGTACTCTGGCAACTTCAAATGATGCCATTGTAACATATCCATATGCATATCTGATTATCAGGGCTAGAAGCAGAAATGGGGCTCAGTGGCAAACTTCAGTTATAATTGAGTCAAAGTCCACATTTTGAGAGTACATTTGGAAATCCTAATCTGCTCAATTCAGCCTCATTTTGACTGACTTTAATACCCTATATAGGTGATTGTCTGCCTCACAACAGTGAAAACAAAGAAGCCACACTGCAACATAAAGTATATTGTGAATGACCGCCCTGCACCTTTAAGCAGCGGGGTGTTCGGCTGGCCTGGCCGAGTGAAGGGAACAGTGCTTTATGGTGGGGGGATGAAAACTGCTGCAAAAGGGGCAGAGAGGTCGCTGACTCATCCCCTGGGAATGCAGGGTTTGAGGGCAGTGCCATGACTGGAGCCTTCCTTTTTACATGGACCAAGGCTGAATCATAGCAGCTGTGTGGTGCATAGAGGTTTAGGGAACAGGGTTTCTGGTTTTTCATGCCATGGGCAGGAGACAGCAGGGGGGTTGAATTTTGCTTCTCCCTCCCAGTTAGTGTCACTGGAACAGGGAACTGGGGAGGAACCAAACCCTGCACAGGGCGGACAGAGTGCAGTTATTTGGGCCAGGGGCGAGCCAAGGGCAGGATCCTTGCAACAAGGGCAAGCGGCTGGGGGAGCCTGGGATAGTGCCTTTGATTACCAAGGGCAGCCTATCAGGCTTGGGCAAGGTGAAGCACTCACCCACACAAGTGAGCTGGCTGCATTTGATAGTGGGACAGTCAGCTGGGATTTGATACAAGAAATCAGGGTTATTGCATCTGAGGTTGTTTCCACAGCTTTGCAGGCTGTACAAGGTGTAATGGTTTGCCCAGATCTAGGACATTCCACTCAGGTGATTGCAGACACCGAGGGCAGGAGTGAGTTAAATCAACAATGGATAAAGGTTCCTAATTGCAGGGGTGTTTGGATCTGCTTTGGGGAGAGGTACAGGAGGTGGTTCAGAGTCCCATACCAAATGATGTGCAAAGGTGGGGTTTGCGGGCAGTAGTGGTTCCTCTGAGGCTTTACCCATGACGGGGTATCACATGGGCCAGCCAGACACTATCTCAGCTCGTCTGGGGGGGAGGGGCACCCCAGTAGGCAGATGCAGGGTATTGCACGGCTGATACAGGCTAAATGTAAGTTCTTCCAATGGCTGCGGACAGCCCTGGGAGAGGTGTCTTGCTAAGGCTGCATTCTTTAGCTATGCTTGTGTTATAGCTGAAGCTTACCCAGAGAGAAGCCCAGCCTTGTTATATATATAAAAAATGGGGTGGGCATGCAATACATTCAAGGCCATACATTTAATTATAGCACTGGCTTTTGGGGCATCTGTATGTTCAAGCATGCATGCAAGCCATGTTTTGGGTGTCTCAGCACATTCATGCCACAATGGTACAGGATGCAGGGTAGAATAAATGCCACCCGCAGGTAGGCCCCGTTTGAACGAGGTGTGGGTGACAGAATACAGGCCGGTGCAAGGGGCCAGCTTCAAGCAGTGGAATTGGGCTAAGGCCTCATGTGGGACTACTCCAGCAAAGCCAACGGGTCAAATTTGTGGTCTAGGTAAAATAATAACAGTTCAAGTCAGGGGTGGGGTTTGGCCATGTTGTTAAGACAATAATTCTACAAGAATGAATTCGGGGTACAGTGGCAGGGCCTTCCAACCAACTGCTGGTGGACAACTTGTGTTTTTTTCCCCCCAAGGCTAGCTTCAAGCAGCAGTGGAATGGACTATGGCCTCCTGTGGGACTACCCCAGCAAATCTGTGGGCTTGGTTTAATGGGGGTTCTTATCCCCTTTATGTACAATAATAATAATTAAAGTCAGGGGTAAGGTTTGGCCATGTTGTTAAGACAATAATTCCACATGGATGAATTCGGGGGTACAGTGGCAGGGCCATCCAACCAATTGCCTGAGCACAACTTCTGTGTTTCGCCTCGAGGCTTGGCCCCCAGAAAGGCGCCAGGGAATTACATTGCTTCATAACCTCTCTGGGGTTGACAATGGCATAGCACACGCATTGTCTCATTTTCGGGTCCACAGATTTCTGGAGTTGGCACCAGGAACCAGCTGGGAACCCAGGCAGATGCCACTAGTGCTAAGGAACCTTGGAGTAGAATGGTTGTCAGTGTGGCACGGAGATCAGTTGCTCTGCACATGTGGCAGAACTATGAGAGAAGTTTTAATGATTTCATGCAATTTCAGGATCAGGAAGGCCAGTCAACAATATGGCCCATTATAGAGGAACAGGTGCTGCGGTACATGCTGTTGTTGGCAACCTGGCAACTGGCATCCTCCACAATCTCGAATCGCTTTTCTGCCATTACATTCGTCAATAGGCTAAATGGTTATCCTGATCCTTGCAGTGGTTTTTTAGTTCGAAAGTTTTTGGCGGGGAGTTAATTCACTAGTACCTGGGTCCGGTAGGGACTCAACAGGATATACAATGGCATGAGCATTTAGTGATATTACACTTGCGATGGTCAAAGACGGATCAAGTCGGCCAGGGTGAATCTGTGATCCTCCGGTAGGTGGTGAACCTGGGGCCTGCCCAGTGTCCCTGCCAGCAGGTATATGGGATCTTGGGGAGCAATTACCACACAGGTGGGGTGCAAAATAAACTTTATTAAGAAAATGCAAAAACAGGGAAAATTCAATAGTGAGGGGTATGGGGTTTGTTAAGGTAGACAATTGGGGAGGGGTTTCTTAGTAAATAGGATAGGGGGTTTCAATTGTGGGGTACAATACAGTGGGGCACAATACAGTTGGTAACCAATTACATTTATACTTCAGTGTTAACAGGTAGCTAACAATTTCTATGTAAAGGGTGTGTCACAGCAGCATATAACCAACTAACAAATGTGTTAGATAACCAACAACTCTAGGTAAAAATGTGTCACAGTGGTGTAAATATAAAATGTGAGGTGTGTTAGAGAGAAAAAAGATAACCAATGGGGTTTTTATGCTAGACTTCAGTAATACAATTGAGGTTTGGCAGCAGCAGCAGCNGGGGAGTTCAAAAACGGGGGTACGCTCAAAAACAAACGAGAGCGGGAAGAGGGCCCCCCAAAGACCCCTAGCTGATCAGACCAGGTGGCAAAGCAAGGACCTTCTTCAAGGGTCTGATCAGAAAATGTCTGGTTTTAAAGGCAAACTTAGGCAGTTTCCCACCAGTACTTTTGATTGGCTCCTCTTGATACAGGGGAGGAGAAAAGGCAGGGAAAACTGCAGGTGAGCACAGGCATGTCTGGGCAAGTTCTAAGTCACAGGTATGACTCTTATGCTCAGCTATGTGGCCACTTTAGGTCTTGCATATCTGGGCAGCGCCCCCTACACCGAGCCTGGGTCTGAACAAAGGAACCAAAGGAAGAAGCAAGAAGCCTCCTCCCAGGCAGAGCCAATGGCTCCAATCAGTCTGCACAAGCCATTTCCATGAGCAGGGCCAGGCTGCGACTTAAGTTAGCACAATGGCTGGGAGGGGCGGCCACACAGGACAAACAGGAGGGGGGGGAAAAAGGAATGCAGCAGGGGGACAGCTGTAACAGACACCCAGTTTAGGCTTTGAAGGCCTATAGGGTAATACAGCCAAAGGGCCCCTTTTTATGCATGGTGACAGGAGTCCCCTCACAGCATATCAATTTATTACGGTGTTGAGATGGGGGCTGATGAAGTTGGGGCTGCCAGCCCATGAATTTGGTTCCCACGCATTCAGAATTGGGGTGGCAACAGCAGCAGCACAGGTAGGTATGGGAGCAGAGGCAATCCAGGCAATTGGGCATTGGCATTCGGGTGCATACTGAACGTATGTAAGACCTCAGGCAGTAAATCCGCATTAATTTGTTGTAATCTCATTACAGATGTTGGATGACCGGCCATGCAGACGGTGGTGTGGATCTGCAGGCACAGGATTGTCTTTTGGGCCCAGGCACGCATCCAGGTTGCTCGAGGGTTCGCAGCTGGGCTTCAGTGATGAAGCGATACTCAGTTGGCATGCAAGGAGGGGCATGTTATGGGATCAGCTAATACCGATGCTATATGCTGTGTGGGCCTGTCAGCAGCCCCCAGATATAACTGTGGTGCATCTTGGGGAAAATGATTTGGGAATGCTTAAAGGGGTGAAACTAATGCTTAGAGCAAGGAGGGACTTCGGGCTGATCCTTGAACTTTTTCCAGGAATTAACATTTGGTCAGACATGCTTCAGCGCAGGGTCTGGCAGGGAGCTGTGAGTAAGACAAGGAGGTATGTGAACAGGGAGGTGGCCACATTCCTTGGGACCATAGGAGGGACAGTAATTTCACATCCTGGCATAGTATATGGGGCAGCAGAGTTGTTTCGGGAAGATGGGGTTCACCTGTCCAACTTGGGTGCTGTCATGTTTTTAACTGATATAAAATATGGCATTAGGAGATGTCTGGGAACCTGACTGGGTGTGAGGAGGAGGCAGTCAGGCTAATTGCTGGCACCTCCTTGTGGCGGATGTCCAGTGCAGGTACTCCATAGGAAAGGTATACAGTGACCGGATAAATGGCTTGAAAAAGGACTTAAAAAGAGGTGTTTGTTAAAGGAATGAATGGGGGGCAGTTGGGGACTCCTATGATTGGTATGGCAGGGAGCCACCCCCCCATTCTTATAGCCCACCTTAACCCTCCTACAATGGGGGTGGATGGTAAGGTCCCGGCAATGGATTTGTTGGAGGAACGGGGAGGGAAAAAGAGGGGGAGCTTGTGACAGGTTGGATCAAGAAATCCCTTTGGAACTGCCACCTGATGTGCCTAGACTACCTGTGAGCCCGTTTTCCCTGCCAGCTTGAGACTTCAGCACTTTGCCTTGTTTGAGCCAGTCATGCTTGCCTGCTGCAAACACAGATCCAAGTCTGAACCACGTCCCCCCACAAGCTGCAGATTTAACTGAAAACAGTTTAGCAAGTGCTCCTGTCTCCAGCACTCAGATACCCAGCTCCCAATGGGGTCCAAACCCCAAATAAATCCATTTTACCCTGTATAAAGTTGATACAGAGTAAACTCATAAATTGTTCGCCCTCTATAACACTGATAGATATGCACAGCTGTTTGTCCGTTCCCCCCCCCCCCCCAGGTATTAATACTTACTCTGGGTTAATTAATAAGTAAAAAGTGATTTTATTAAATATAAAAATTAGGATTTAAGTGGTTCCAAGTAATAACAGACAGAACAAAGTGAATTACCAAGCAAAATAAAATAAAACACGCAAGTCTAAGCCTAATACAGTAAAAAACTAAATGCAGGTTAATCTTACCCTCAGAGATGTTCCAATAAGCCTCTTTTACAGACTAGACTTCCTCCTAGTCTGGGTCCAGCAATCACTCACACCTTTGTTCCAGTTTCTTTCAGGCATCCTTTGGGGTGGAGAGGCTATCTCTTGAGCCAGCTAAAGACAAAATGGAGGGGTTTCCCCAGGGGCTTATATAGTCTCTCTCTCTCTCATGGGTGGAAACCCCTTCCCCTCTCCTATGCAGACTCCAGCTCCAAGATGGAGTTTTGGAGTCACATGTCCATGCATGACTCAGTTCCTTGCAAGCCAACACCACATTACCAGGAAAGCTCAGATGTGGATCGGCGTCTCTCAAAGTTAATGGTTAGCTTAAGTGTTTCTTGATTGGGCACTTACTGAGAATAGTCTTTTCTCAAGAAGCTGACCAACTGCTTCACTGAGGCTACTTAAAATCAAACAAGTACATCGCCAATATTGATAACTTTGAATACAAAAATGATACATGCATACAAATAGGATGAATATATCCAGTAGATTATAACCTTTGCAGAGATATGTTATATGGCATATCTAGCATAAAACATTCCAGTTATGTCATATTTACACTCATAAGCATATGGCTCTAAAGCAGGGGTCGGCAACCTTTCAGAAGTGGTGTGCCGAGTCTTCATTTATTCACTCTAATTTAAGGTTTCGCGTGCCAGTAATACATTTTAACATTTTTAGAAGGTCTCTTTCTATAAGTCTATAATATATAACTAAACTATTGTTGTATGTAAAGTAAATAAGGTTTTTAAAATGTTCAAGAAGCTTCATTTAAAATTAAATTAAAATGCAGAGCCCCACAGATGGGTGGCCAGGACCCGGGCAGTGTGAGTGTCACTGAAAATCAGCTCACATGCCGAAGGCGGCACACGTGCCATAGGTTGCCTACCCCTGCTATAAAGCATTATGGGGTGCAAGGTCACAGAGCTGATGGAAGCCTCACACCCCAGGTATGGTAAGGTCCCGGCAATGGATTTGTTGGAGGGACCTGAATGGAAAAAGAGGGGGAACTGGTAAAAGCCGCCTGGGTAATTATGGAATAAACATGGGGTTACCTGCACTGTACACTGTTATCTGCCGGGTAGTCCCAGACATCTAATAATAAAGTTGCAGCCTGATTAAACCCATGTCAAATGTCTCCTGTCCTTTCACCATAGCCAGACAATATTGTTGTGCTGAGCAGCCCTCAAGGAAGCCTTTGCATTGTTACATTCCCTGTAGCCTGATGTGGTATAAGAAAAACCCTCTTGCTTTCCAGTATGTTATAATGAAGATACCTGCTGCAGGCCTCGGCAGGGAGCAGCATTGATCCCTACAGTCAAACAGCTTGAACGTTATGCTAGCCTCAGTAAAGATGTTACCTTGTTTGCAGAACCTGCATGAGTTTCTTACTCTGTGGAACCCTGGAGTCCAATAACTCAGGGGGTATTAGATTATATTATGTCCAAGACACAACAGCAAAAAAAGTATTACTTCACAGGGGCTCTTTGCTTTGAAAAATTACCAAGGAGAGTTTAAAAATCAGCTAATAAAATAGCTCAGTTGCCATCATTCCAGCCTACCTTATTGCAAGCTTTAGTTTCTGCTTTCAGAGCTTCTTGTTTGGAAATAGTGTTTTGAGGGAGACTAGTTTAGTTTAAAAAAAAAATCAATTCTAGCTCAATCTCTGGGTTATTTGGACTGTAAATTGATAGCAGCATTTGGGTTGCTTTTGATATTAGTCGGGCAATCAGTATTAGCCTATAATCCCCAGCTGCTGCTCTACCTGTACCTTAATCCAGCTGTGCTAAGGCTTTCTGAGTTTAACTGATTCGCAGGGATGTTGCTGGTGGTCCCTTCAGGAAAACCTTTTCTCATAATGCTCAGGAAATTTCCACTCTGCTGCACACTACATTCATGTAGTAAAGTTTTTTTTACTTACTCAGTCTGTTTTAATGACTCATGTCTTCCTTTCTTTTCAGGTGAGCTGCCAACATTTCAGCCCTCCAGGTTTCTTCAGTGCCCAATATCAAAGGTGTTAAATAAAATGTGATACTTGAAGTGCTTTGATATTGGGCACTGAAGTCTATGGGGCTTCTTCACCTGGGTAGTGCTGAAACTACAACAATATCTTTTTTCCCCCAAATCACTTTGCTTAGTGTCTGCAAGCAGGAAGAGAGCGTTGACAGATTCATGCTTTCATTGGACAGAAACAAATGACCCACTGTGGATCATGCATGTCTTCAGCTGTTCTAGTCTATGTAAATTCAAGGTCAAGGTAATGGTTACATTTTCAGTGAGTGTGTGTTACCGTCTCTCTCTACACTTGAACACTTTCTTACAGGCACTGAACTTTCCTTTGCATTACCTTTCACCTCTGATAATAAAATTTGCTATTCTTATCGCCACACTGTGAATTTTAGTGCACTTTTAGAAGTGGAAACTGGCATTGTTTTTCACTAGATCAGTTATTGAGGGGGAAAAGAAATCCATTTTCCTACTCTTGCTAGAACCTCAAACTAAACTTGTGTCTCAAAAAAAGCTTAGTCAGTATTTGTCTTTAGAGAGTACAACAAAAACAGATCAGTGAATTCAAATAATAGAATGAAAAACTTCTAATAAAAATAAAAATGGATCATGACACAAACACTGGCCTTTTGGGCTGCCAAAAGATTGCAACCTGTATGCAATATTCATGAAATGTAGCCTAGCAGAGGCATTCAAATCCCACTGTGCAGCATCTGCAGTCTGCAAATTTGATAAAACTGGACATCTACCAGAATCACCTCGTAAATAACAAACAACAGTGCTGTCCCCTTGAATGTATGACAGCATTTTTATAAATCTATGTCTAATGTAGAAACAGTAGTTGAGATGTTACTAGATCATATGTACTAGATCAATGCCAACTCCATATTTTCTCACCTGTGTGCGACTAACTCTACCACCTTAACGTTGAATCGACATAATTTTGTAAGAAATACTTGATTTCAAGTGACAATTGATAGTAAACTTTATTGACAGACCTTTAAGGAATATATTTAATCTACAAACTGTCATCCTGAATCAGTTAAACAATCTGTATCTCCATTTTAACTGTGCTTCTCAAGCATAAACCAGTAACTACCCACCTTTCTACAGTTAATAAGCTATGCCCACTTTTGCGTACAGCCATCACAGAATAATTTGTTTACTTAAATAGCAAATCTTTCTCAATTTGTAATAGGTTACACTTCATTTTACTGTTCAGACATTAATTTGGGGTGTTGCTCAGAGAGAGCAAAGGCACACCTAGCGATTTGTGTGCACACACTACACATCTGCTGTTTGCTACCCCACAGTAAGTCTCTCTGATCCTGATTCTCCCCTTACTTACAGTGGTTTTAACACAAGTTTAAAAGGCAAGCTATGCCTGTTGTGTATTGTTCTAAGGCAGTGGTTCTCAACCAGGGGTACGCAGAGATCTTCCAGGGGTACATCAACTCATCTAGCATATTTGCCTAGTTTTACAACAGGCTACATAAAAAACACTAGCAAAGTCAGTACAAACTAAGATTTCATACAGACAATGACTTGTTTATACTGCTCTATATACTAAAATATCAGTACAATATTTATATTCCAATGGATTTATTTTATAATTATATGGTAAAAATGAGAGAGTAAGCAATTTTTCAATCATAATGCGCTGTGACACTTTTGTATTTTTATGTCTGATTATGTAAGCAAGTAGTTTTTAACTGAGGTGAAACCTGAGGTACACAAGACAAATCAGACTCCTGAAAGGAGTACAGTAGACTGGAAAGGTTGAGAGCCACTGTTCTAAGGTAACTAAGCTAACTTTCTAATCTCACAAAACCAAACACCCCCAAGGTCCCACCCTGCCTCTTCTCATCCTGTTCTGCCCCCTCCCCCAAGGGTGCTGTGCCCTCTCTCTCTCCCCCCGCCCCCCCCCCCCCCCCCCCCCCCGCAAAACAGATGATCACGGCTGGCAGGAGGGAGGGGGAGGTGCTGTTCAGTGGGGCCTGCCCACTGGCGGGAGGCACTGGGGGGTAGGGGGAAAGCTGATAGGGAGGCTGCTGATGGGTGCTCAGTACCCTCCATTTTTTCCCTGTGGCTGCTCCAGCCCTGGAGCACCCATGGGGCTAATTAACACAGCAAGTCACAGCTGAAGGAAATCAGGTGGCTAAGTAGTTCCCTAACTTAGTGAGGGTAGGAGCCCAGTTGGGGGTGAGAAGCCACTAAAGCGGACTTTACAACTGCACCCTCCCTTACAGTAAGTGCTCTAGTAAGATCTCTATTCGTTTTATTTTGTTAGCTAGCCAGTAGAGGTTTTTACTGTTTCCTGTGTGCAAAAAGCAAAACAAAAACCAAAACAAACCCCCAAACCCCCACCAAAAAACACCTCCTTTTTACATAGTGGTCTTTTAGCACAATTGCAGTAAGATCACCTTGTTGAAAGCATTTTTAAACCTTTGGCATTACTTGTTGGCTTCTAGACTAGAAACATAAATTGTGTGTTAAAACACGTTAGCTCATTTTTTAAACACCACTTAGCACCTCAATTAAACAGAGGCTGATATATTCAAAGCCACCTAAGGGATTGGATGCCCAACTCTCATTAATTAAAAAATTCAGCCAAAACCCCATGATGTTTTAAGGATTTGTAAACTAGTCACTGCAAGGGACCAGGGCATAGGAAGTCAGGCTAATAGTTTATTCCTGGGCTGGTGCCATGGAGTCAAGGAGTAGCCATAAGGCAGTGGTCAGCAAGCATGGGTCAAAGGACTTGCAAGAGCCAAAATCAGTAGGCAAGAGTGAGGCCAAGGTTGACGTCTGAGGATCAGGAGTAGCTATCAGGCTAGAGTTAGGAGGCAACAGTTTGGGTCAAAGTCAGGCTGAGAGTACAGATCAGAAAGTGAGGCTGGGTCTGGAGCCGCAGAAATCTGCATTTGCCCAGACAGCTTCCTGGGGCACCCTCCAAGGTTAAAGAGGGCTGCTGTCACTCTGGCCCTTCAGGTGGTACTTCCTATGGTGCTAATCTCCACCGTGCCACTGGGATGCAACTCTGCCTGGCCTCCTTGTGGTGGTATGGGAATGTCAACTGCTCCAGGCACTGCAGACCCCAGTTCCAGTCCCTTGGATCCTTACAGTCATGGTCTGCCTTTGGGGACTCAGGGTTTTTTAAAATCATTGTCTATGCAGAGGGCTAAGTAGCATTAAAATATGCTAATTAACTAGTTAGCTAACATGTTTTAAACCCCCACTCATCCTGAGAGTTCAGACTTTGAAAACACTTTTATATAAAGAGCCTATTCACCTTAGGTGGCTAGCTGAAGTCCATTTGACTACAGACTTAGAAAAAGAACCCTATTATAGTATATTGATGCCTGAAAATGCATTATAAGTGGTGTGCTGCAGGAGTGCACTGTATATGAATAGAACACTACAAAAATTAGATTAACAAAAGAAAGTTCTTTGCGTAGATAGCGATTACTATTAGAGGAGTTAGAAACTGGTGCCTTTTTAAAACAGTGGTATTGTTATCATTAGGATGACAAGTAGGAAAGAGTAAGACTTGATAAGGGGAGGGATATGCTGTAAAATGTGATGTAATAGAAAGATACTGTGTATGTAGAAGTAAATTATATTTAACTATGCTGGTCAGAAGGTATTTTAGGGTCTTAAGTAATAGTTTATGAACCTGGGCTAGAACTTTACTTAAACATTTTATCGGTCTTACCAACCAGCTAAATTAAAACTATGACTAAATTTCTCTTCTGAATCACTGCTAATTTGCAGTTTTTTTCTTCAGGCCATATACTTGCTGTAACCAAAAGATGGCACCATTTCATCTGTCACTGAATCACAGTACTAGCTTCGGAGTTACAATGATGCAAGGCATTTTTTTTTACATATAACATAAGGAAGTACATTTAGAAGAATACATGGAAATAAGCAGCATTCCTAAAAGGCTTCTAAATAGAAGATGAGCTCTTCAGGTGTACTGGCTTTAGGCAGCTGGCGAGCAGATCACTGCACCAGTCCCAGCAATAAAACTTAAATGCTCCCAGCCTCTGGAGCAGGTGTATTGATCTTGCTGTAATGCATGGCTCTCATTGGTGGGCAATATATTCCCTGAACAACACTTGTTGCTCTTGAGTCTTTGTGATTTTTCTCTCACCGTCCCCTATCCAGTGTTCACTGGTTCCCCCCCTTACATTTGGTGATGAGTGAACACAAAAGCCTTGCTGAGGGAGTATCAATAGGAGATAGGTAATTGATAAGGTGCCAAGGCATATAAAGATTTTAACATCTGGAAGGAAGAGAGACTTGGAGTTATTATCTGCTACCCAGGAGATTCTGAGCATCAAGTCAGCATTGTGATGAAGCGGGAGGAAGAGAGCACAGCACGCTTTGACGGAGGACCCTACAAATTGTGGTCCCCACTTTACATAGGCACTGTAATTTGCCTTAATTCAATAATATTCACTTGAAATCTACTATGTCCAGTCTAAACAGTACAAAGCACTTCTAGTATCTCCTTTCACTAGGCACCTCCTTAGGTTGAATGTTAGGTGAGGGAGATGGGAGAGAATGCACTGAATGAATCTGCAGCATCTGATCAGGACCTCCTTGGATAATGGGGAAGGGCGAAGCCCAGTCTGAGTAAGAGAAAGTTACTCACCTTGCAGTAACTGAGGTTCTTCGAGATGCGTGTCCCTGTGGGTGCTCCACTCTAGGTGATGGTGCGTCCCAGCGCCGTTGATCGGAGATTTTCGGTAGCAGTGCCTGGTCGGGACGCACGCACTCAGTTGGTATCTGTCTCGTTGGAATCTTCCTGAGTGCGTGCGCCCCGCTCCCCCCTCAGTTCCTTCTCTACTGTGGAGAATCATACTTTTACTCCAAAGTAGAGGGGAGGAGGGCGGGGAGTGGAGCACCCACAGGGACACATCTCGAAGAACCTCAGTTACTGCAAGGTGAGTAACTTTCTCTTCTTCTTCGAGTGCTGTCCCTGTGGGTGCTCCACTCTAGGTGAATGTGTAGCAGTACCCACTACGGTTGGTGGGACTTTGGAGATGCGGCAGTGAGTACTGTAGATAGTACTATATGGCCTACTATGGTATCTGCCGTGGTATCTTGCGTGAGAGCATAGTGTTTTGTAAACGTGCGTTCAGATGACCATGTAGTCGCTTTGCAGATGTCAGGAATGGGGACGTTGTGTAGGAAGGCAACGGATGTCAACATGGCTCGAGTGGAATGAGTTCTAATGCCTTTGGGCGGTTGAAGATTTTCCGCACGGTAACAGGATCTGATGCAGTCAGAGATCCACTTGGATAGACGTTGTTTAGAAATAGCCATATCTTTCGATCTTTCGGTAATGGAAACAAAGAGTCGTGGGGACTTACGAAATGGTTTAGTCCTTTCTAAATAAAAGGCGATTGCTCGCCTGACGTCGAGAGTATGCAGGGTTGCCTCTTGCGGAGTCTTGTGAGGTTTGGGATAGAAAGTAGGTAAGTATATAGGTTGGTTGAGGTGGAAGGTAGATACCACCTTAGGGAGAAATTTAGGATGTGGTCTCAAAGTGACTTTGTCTGTGGAGAAGATTGTGTAGGGAGGGTGGGCCATGAGGGCGCTCATTTCACCTACTCTCCTTGCCGATGTTATGGCTACTAAGAAAGCCACCTTCATGGACATATGGAGATGAGAGGAGGTAGCCAAGGGCTCGAATGGAGGTTTCATGAGAGCATGAAGAACGAGGTTAAGATTCCATGCAGCCGCCGTTGGGTAAATTTCAGGGTAGAGATTTTGCAGGCCCGTGAGAAAGCGTTTTATGGTGGGGTGGGTAAAGAGTGAATAACCCTCTAATAGGTCATGAAAGGTGGTAAGCGCCGCCAGGTGCACTTTGATCGAGCTGAGCGAAAGTCCGTCCTGTTTTAGTTTCAGGAGGTAGTCTAGAATGTTAGGGAGGGTCACGCTATTGGGCGTTAAGTGGTTACGTGAGCACCAGAGGGCGAAACGCTTCCACTTCTGCAGGTAGGTTTTACGAGTGGAGTCTTTCCTACTGTGCAGGAGGACGTAGCGGACTTGCTCGGAACAGGCTAGTTCATGGGTTTGGAACCATGAAGGAACCAGGCTGTGAGGTGGAGCTTTTGGAGCTGGGGGTGAAGAATCCGTCCGTTGTCCTGGGAAAGGAGATCTGGCGTGTTGGGGAGAGCCCGTGGGTGACGGGAGGACATGCGGAGTAGGTAGGGATACCACGTCTGTCTTGGCCAAGCCGGGGCAATAAGGATGACCCGGGCCTTGTCGTCCGCGATCTTCCGAAGAACCCTGTGTAACAGAGGGATTGGTGGGAAGGCGTACAGGAGGGAGTTGTTCCACGGGATGAGGAATGCGTCTCCTAGGGATGCAGTCCCAAGTCCCGCTCTGGAGCAAAACAGGGAACATTTTCGATTCTGGGTCGTGGCAAAGAGATCTATTGACGGGGTGCCCCAGAGGGAGAAGAGTTGTTGAAGTATTGCAGGGTGGAGTTCCCATTCGTGTTCTGTCGAGAAGTGCCTGCTGAGTGCATCGGCAGTAGTGTTGTGGCAGCCCGGTAGGTAGGAAGCAATGATTTGTATTCGATGTTGTATGCACCAATTCCATAGTCGGATGGCTTCCATGCAAAGGGAATGTGATCGGGCTCCCCCTTGTCTGTTTATGTAGTACATGCATGCTATGTTGTCTGTTAAGACTCGAAGAGATTTGTTTTTTATGAGGGGAAGAAAGTGAAGGCATGCTCGCCTCACTGCTCTGAGCTCTAAGAGATTTATGTGTAGGTGTGTCTCTGATGCGGACCACCGGCCTTGTGCCCTGTGTCCCCCTAGGTGCGCTCCCCAACCGAGTAGGGAAGCGTCCGTGGTGAGCATGAGCGTTGGGGATCGTTGCTGGAAGGAAACCCCCGAGCAGAGGTTTTCTGTTCTTGTCCACCAATGTAGGGAAGCTATAACATTGGGAGGAGGAGTTAGCAGCATCCCTAAGGTGTGTCTGTTGGGTTTGAAATTGGAATTGAGCCAGCCCTGGAGACATCTCATGTGTAGCCTGGCGTGCTGAACCACGAAGGTGGTAGCTGCCATGTGGCCAAGGAGCTGTAGACAGATTCTTGCCTGTGTCCTGGGACGAATAGAGAGCGTGTGTATCAGCTGCGTGATGGAGAGGAATCTGTGATATGGGAGCGAGGCCCTGCTCTGGATTGAGTCGAGATGAGCTCCGATGAACTCGATCTGTTGTGTAGGTGTCAGGGTGGATTTTTGGATGTTTATTTGGAGGCCTAGGCTGTGAAAGAGAGCTGGATGAATTGATATATGAAAATAAGCGTCCTGTAGGTCGAGGGCTGTGAACCAGTCCCCTTGATCCAGTGCAGGTATTATTGTGCCCAGTGTGACCATCTTGAATCTTTGTATCCTCACGAATTTGTTCAGGCGGCGTAGATCTAGTATAGGCCTCCATCCTCCGGTCTTTTTCTGAGTCAGAAAGTAGTGGGAGTAGAACCCTGTCCCTTGATGTTGCATCGGCACAGCTTCCACTGCACCTAGGTGTAGAAGATGTGCCACTTCTGTGCAAAGTAAGTGGTCGTGAGAAGGGTCCCTGAATAGGGACGGGGAAGGGGGGAGGGTAGGAAATAAAAGGGATGGAGTAACCGGACTGAACAATTTCGAGGACCCAGCGGTCCTGTGTAATCCGCTGCCAGGCATGTTGGAAATTCTGGAGGCGGTGGCCAAATGGGCAAGTAAGCGGTGGGATCAAGAGGTGGTCGTGCAGACCCTCGACCAACGGTTCAAAACTGTTGTTTATTCCCCGATGGACGGAAGGCGGTGGCTTGATTTTGATTTTGTCTGCGCTTAGGGGGTCTAGCACGGTTCCTAGTTATGTCGTATGGTCTAGGTTGAGGACAATAGTACTGTTGTGTGCGTGGTCTTTGGTAGGGTTGGAATCGTTGCCTCCTGGGGAGAGATGGGTGAATGCCCAGGGTGCGCAGTGTCGCTCTAGAATCTTTCATGGTGTGAAGGAGTTCATCAGTTTTTTTGGAGAAAAGTTTGTCCTTATCAAAAGGGAGGTCCTCCACTTTGGTCTGCAGTTCTTTGGGGATGCCGGATGCAGAGAGCCATGAAGATCTGCGCATAACCACAGCAGTCGCAGTAGTACGGGCTGCTGTGTCCGCCGTGTCGAGAGATGCCTGTAGGGCTGTTCTGGAAATCAGTTGACCCTCAGTCAGGATTGATTGGAAGTCTGATCTCCTATCCTCTGGAATGTAGGAGGCAAATTCGAAAAGTTTATTGTAATTATCAAAGTCGTAGCTGGCGAGGAGAGCAGAATAGTTCGCAATTCTGAATTGTAGTGTGGAGGACGTATAAACCTTGCGGCCCAAGACGTCAAGGCGTTTAAGGTCCTTGTCTTGGGGGGTGGGTCGATATTGTGACTGTTTCGTCCTCTGTGCAACTGCATCCATGACAAGAGAGTTCGGTGGTGGATGAGAAAATAGGAAGTCAGCATCCTTAGCAGGGACATAGTATTTACGTTCAGCCTTTTTGCAAGTTGGTACTAAAGAAGCTGGGGTTTGCCAGAGAGTGTCAGCTGGCTCCAGGAGTGCTTCGTTTATAGGGAGCGCAATCTTTGAGGGCGCAGACGGTTGAAGGATT
>QXTE01000089.1:5167900-5204050 GCA_003942145.1 Platysternon megacephalum
GAGCCGCGGCTGAGGCATTAGAAAAGGCTGAGGCGCCTGCCTTTGGCGCTGTCAGCACAGAAGGTAGGGATCTCGCGGGAGACCCCCTACCCTTGTTAAAGTCTCTCTTCTGAGACTGCTCTGCTTCTTGCCTCCGCTCCAGGGAGGGTGAAGCAATGCTCCCAATTGGTTCCGATCTGGCCGGGGAGCGTGTGGGAGCGGGTTTAACTTTCCCCGTCTCCGAAAGCGGCTGTAAGGATTTCTCCATCAGTAGCATTTTGAGCCGCAGGTCCCTGTCGCGACGAGCTCTTGACTTGAGGCTCGTGCAATGGAGGCACTTTGCAGGGACGTGGGTGTCCCCGAGGCACTTCACACAATGTGAGTGCCCATCGGACCGTGGCATGGAGTCCTGACAGGAAATGCACCTTTTAAATCCTGAAGCCCCTGGCATTATGAATTGGAAATGGCAGGGGAGAGTGTCTCAACAGGAGACAAGCCTGAGGAAATTTTTTTTTTTTTTTTTTTATAACTAAGTAACTAACTATGTAACTATACTAAAGGAAGGGAAACAACTGGGATGTAACTAATAATTATTTCTATGTTCTTTGTTACTGTTTCCTATAGAGACCAGGGAAGAAAAGGCAGCACTGCCCCGAGTCCCGTCTTCAGCCGAGGACGGTTGAGAAGGAACTGAGGAGGGTGCGGGGCGCACGCACTCAGGAAGATTCCAACGAGACGGGAGATACCAACTGAGTGCGTGTGTCCCGACCAGGCACTGCTACCGAAAATCTCCGATCAACGGCGCCGTGACGCACGTCACCTAGAGTGGAGCACCCACAGGGACAGCACTCGAAGAAGAATGAAAATACCCGTTGTCAGCAACTGGTCACAGCAGTGGGTATAGAGGACCCCGCACTGAGCCCTGTTCTGTGGCAGGTGTAAACAAGGGTAAGCTGCCTTGCGTACTACTTCAAAAATCTGTTGGCTTTTTAGGAGGAGGCCAAGTAGAGCTACTGCATCTATTTAGTTTTTTGGAGTCTTCTCTTGTGTCTTAGACAGCTGAAGCCTGCTCTACCTAGTAACACATTCCTGAAGCAACTCATCTTCTACCCTCCTTCTCTCCTCCTCAGCTTTCCTTTTCGCTCTCATGAGTCTCCCTTGGGAGTCAAACTCTTTCCCTCTCCTGTTACCTTATGTCCTATCAAACCCCTTTCCCCCACAACTCATAACCTTCCACCCTTTCTCTTAAAAGCTCCCTTTCCCCTTTTCTCTTCTGAGGTTCCTCCTTTCCTTCTCTTCCATTGTCCCTGGCAGCTCCTAATATAATTTGGAGGCCTCTTAAGTCTGCTTTTCTTTCTCTCTCACTCCCCCTCTGTACCACTTATGGTTTTCATAGTATGATGAGTGGGACTGAAGGAATGGGGCAGTCAGGTTTCATGGGGGACCTTGGTTTGACTGATAACTGGCTCAGGAATGCAAGCTGGGCCAGGCTCCTGCTGGACAAGCACAGGCTCCTCAGCATTTAACACTGCCTTCTATGGATGCTTAGTAAAGATGTCTCATACAACTCCCCCCTCGTGCCACATCACTTATTGCTTATGAAATACAGCGCAGCAGTTTGTCTGTCAGAAGCTCTGAAGTGCAGCAACTAGTAGCGTAAACCATGGTATGTGGCCTGGCAACTGCAGGAACTTTGGATTCTTCGAGGAACCTCTTCATATTCCCACTTGTGGGATCCAAGGTGTCTGTGCTGCAAGCTTCCGGAACCTTCTGGAAAGCAGTGTCACTCGCTCATCCATTCCCATTCCATCTTAGAGGACGCTGCAAATATAAAAAGGAGGGGAGAGTGACCCCACCAGCCTTCAGTTCCTTGTCATAACTCAAAGTAGCAGTTGGGTTTTTCCTTTCAAAGGAAAAGAGGAGATGGCCTGGGCTTTGTATGGCTCTGTAGAAGTAGGAGGACCTCCTCATAAAGCCTTACTGACAGGGAAGGGTCCTTGGGCCCAGTCGCCTAAGCTGGCACTGAATAAGCCCAACATCTCCTTCAAAAGTTGTTCTGCAGGAACAGGTTTGGCCACCTCACACATCCCTGTCAATGGAGGAGGCTTCTCAAGCTGTTCACTGTCAAGGTCTCTGGGTCTGTCCAGGTTGATGTAGGAGAGATGTAGCTATGTGCTTAAACTGGCTCATTGGCCCTTGGCTCCAGTTTCCAAAGGATCTGGATCTGCAGAACTTGGATCTAATAGCCAAGCATGGATTGTGGGAGCTGCAAACCCCAGATCTGGATCCAGCAGTTAAGCCTGAATGTGAGCGCCATACAACCTGAGGAGCTGTAAGTCCCAGCTCTAATGTGCCAGCCAAGCACAGATCCAAACCTATAAAAAAGATTTAAGAAAAAAACCAAGGTGAATACAGTTTTGTGGCTGACATGCATGGATCTGGTTCCAGAGTCAGAAACCAAGCCTGTATCTGGATTTAACAGCCAAACATGAATCCTAGGTCCAGATTACACAACCAAACATGAAGGATTACCAAGCATTATTGTCAAGAAGGGATCAAATTACCTGGGATTCAGCTAGTATGAGGATCTTACACCTTTGACTGTTGAGTCATTTGTATCCTCGAGCTGTCCGGATCAGTGAAATCCACAACTGCAGTTCCAACACCATCATTGTTACATAGCTGCTCACCTTGCAGATTTTGTGCTCAACATAGTAACCATAGCCAGCATGGAGGTCCTCAACAGTAAAAAGGGGAAACAAATTACACATTACTGATCAGATCCAGGATGGTGGATCTCTCACTTACAGGGTAGTGTTTTAATATTTTGGTTCCAGAACTGAGAGTTTCCTTGGTTCAGGATAGGACCATCTAAAATTCTCTTGGGCTACCGGCTTATCTCTAAGCAGTAGAAGTATAACTAGGTTAAAAAGAAGAATTAGATAAGTTCATGGAGGAAAGGTCCATCAATGGTTCTTACCCAAGATGGTCAGGGATACAACCACATGCTTTGGGTGTCCCTATACCTCTTGACTGCCAAATGCTGGGAGTGGACGACAGGGGATAATCAGATAATTGCTCTATTCTGTTCATTCCCTCTGAAGCGTCTGGCATTGGTCCCTGGCAGAAAACAAGACACTGGGCTAGATGGACCATTGGCCATGCTGGGTCACACCATTCTTATGTAAATGATCCAGTAAAAATTTAGCTGCCCAGCTGTTGAAGATCTGACAGGCTAAGAACTGATGCTTGAGTCAGAAGTTCTTTCAGGATGGAACAGTACTATACCCACCTCAGTTTGATAAATACTAAGATGTCACAGATCCAAAGATTTCTTTGGAAGAAACAGGTTATGGTGTCACAGGATCAGGTTAATACTCCAGCAAGGACTGTCTATTAGCTTGAGAGCCTCTTTTTGCCCTTGAGATACCTGGAATACTTTCTTTCCCCCCAGGGAACTAAAAGCACATTGCCAAAGTTCTGCAGAAAAGATAAGTGCTGTAGGTCCTACTGAGATTTATTGCTGTACGTTGAACCACGCTGATATTCCCTGGATCTGACAAATATACTGATGGATTCATGGGCATAACCTCTCATAGGAAGAAAACTATTAGAACATTATTGAGCTCTGGGCTACCTACCTCCATAAACTAGCTCCTGATTCTAAGCTAGGAAGGAGACTTTCTAGGTCTGGTTCTGGCTCACCATGGAGTACATAGTGTCTAGGATTGGGAAATGTCTTTGGCAACTCCCCTCTGTGGGTAGTAGGAACACTTAGGGGCACCCATCCTTAGCTTTACGAAGCCTTCCTTGGATCCAGTGGTCCACTCTGGTCCACTGGAGCAGTCAACCCAGCATTTCAGAAGGCCTCCGTAAACCTAACTTCCATTCCTGCCATCGTTGAAGGAGCAGTCATACCAAGGGTCAAGACATCTATCACCTAACATCAAAATGCTGTCTGACTGTACCAACACCTTGAGATTAATTGTACTCACTTATTGGTTCCAGAGACACACATTCTAATTTCCAGAAGTGTTTCAGAGGTACTTCACCTTCAGTGCTCTTTACACATACGAGTGACTGTAGTCAAGCAAGATCTCGGTCAATAAACTGTACCTTATTCTTTGGCCTTTCTGTGGAGAGCAACTGTTCTGTGAAATCCCTGGCTGTCATGACTGTCCTTCCTGAATGGTTGGATGTTTGACTGTGTATAGACTTGATCCTCAATACAGTGTCCAGATGGTTCTTCCCTAATAGTTTTCACAAACAAGGGTACTCTCAGACCCACTTAGAAAACGTGTGGTCACTGATGCTTTGATATATCCTGACCTGCAAACTTTCCTGGACAGGTTGTTTACTGATGCAGTTATATAATAGCTTTAACGCCAGGCTATAGCTTAGGCCTCACCAGGGCTCTTCATGACTACCACCTTTACTTGACACATGGAACACCTGAGCCACAATATCTCAGTACTTTCCATATGTCTTATTTTCTCAGTCCAGGAAAAGACATGTCCTCCAGGTAGTTTTGTTATCCTTCTTCTTGGCCTCTACAGCAATACTTCTAGAAGGTAGAAAAGAATCTTCACCTTCATCTCCATCTACTCCCAGGTTCATGTACATAAAGATTCTGGAGCTGTGACCATTTCTCTGACTTCGTAAGTTTTTTTCCTCTTAATGAAAGTTCTCTGAATTCTGACAGAATGCATTACACTGATCACCAAGAGGGGGTTGTTGTAGCCAGGTCTGACAGGGATATCTCCTGATATAAAGTTCAGTATCCTCATTGGATTGGTCCAATATCTCCTTTACCAGGGAAGGATGATGTATTGAAAGACTTTTTGAGAAGAGTTTTCATGCAATAGCACAAGTGTGTTATCTTGTTCTACAAATGGGGTAAACAGTTAATTCTCCTCCAACTGGGGAAACTTGCTTTTCTATAGTTCTTATCCAAAGAAGTCAGTCCTAACATCAGAGTTGCATTACTTTCCTTCACCAAAAGTAGGAGTTCTCTATATGTTGACTCTGATTCTACCGAATTAAGATTCTGAAATGTTAATCCAGTTGGTATCAAGTTGGTGGCAATAGCCAGGAAGTGTCCACCCAGGTTCAGAGTTTCTCTGGTCAACCTCTTGACTCCAGATTGCTGGGACTGAGGTCTAAAAGACCACAAGTCTGATCAGTTAAATCAATTTTATGAATTGAAAATTTTCCCACCTGAGCAGTTCTTAAATTGGTAGACCTGATATGACCTCCTTGACTGTTAGCTTAGACTTACACTTCTGGAATAACCTCATCAGAATAATGGGGCTGTTCTGTACGAATATAGAACGATGTGGGGTAGTTACTTTGCTGTGAGAGCTGCAGAAAAGACTAAGTACTCCACTGTAGTGCTTGGGATGTATTTCAAAAACTGTACCCCAGGTGTGTTCCCTTGCAGCATGAACTAAAAGATTGTAATTTTAATCCTCATAGCCCATAGGCTTCTGTTTAAACATTGGCTAGATTATTCTCTGCACTGTATCTCTATGAAGATGCAATTATAGGGAAGGGTGGGGAGTGAGGGATAGCTCAGTGGTTTGAGCATTGGCCTGCTAAACCCAGGGTTCTGAGTTCAATCCTTGAGGGGGCCACTTAGGGATCTGGGGCAAAATCAGTACTTGGTCCTGCTAGTGAAGGCAGGGGGCTGGACTTGATGACCTTTCAGGGTCCCTACCAGTTCTATGAGATAGGCATATATTATATTATTATTGATAGTAACAGAGCTAACAAGCTTAGTGACCAAGCTATTGCCTCTATATTGCAGCCTTACAGAACAGCTGTTGCTGCCCACATTCCAATCCTGTCTAATACCCCCAGGTTTGCCATCTTTTTCAGACTACTAGAACATTTTTGTCCCGGAGTCTCATTTACATTCAATGTGGTAGGTATCATATTCAGCACTCAGAGAACTTCATTTGCATATTTGTCAATATTCGCACATTGAGAACTGTCATTATTTATATCGGGCCAAAATGTATCTACAAGTTCCCCAAACCCTTGAAGTGATGGAATTGACACAAGAGGAGTCACTCTATAATGGTCCAAAGGTTGTCCATGTAAAAAACACTTTCATATATATGACCTGACAGGGCTTCGGCCTCTTGGAATTGTCAGTCCTTATCCATGACAAAAGGCAACGTCTGTGGTATGTCCTCATCACGGCATATTGCATGACTAATATTTCAGCTATGTATTGGGGTTTTTATAAGCAACATTTTCCCATCTTTAAGACTTGTCTTACGGACAGCAAGAGATTCAGTCATCTCTATTCACGCTTGACCTTGGAGCCAGAGCTGATGGTTGTTTTGGCAGTTCTGGTGGCTCTTTTCCTAGAATGCCTCAGTCCAGTTTCCTGGGAATTGCACTGATTGCTAAACTCCCACAAGTGGGAATATGTAGAGGCCACTCTAAGAGAAAAAAAAAAAGTTCTTCAAGATGAGCTTCTGCATATTCACACTCCCCTCCTATCTTCCCCACTTCATCAGTCTCATGTTAGGAATTACCACTTTATTTAGCATTGCATATTCGCTGAGCCAAGCAATAGTGTTCTTAGTGGCCAAGTGGAGCTCTCAGAGCCCACCACTGAATTTGGTTAGCGAGCACTCCTTACAGTCTATTAGCAATGGATTCCAGCACAAAGCTGGATGAAGAATCTAGCAACTTGATGACCTTTAACATTCTTTAGTCATTACAGATGACTGTGCATTCTAATGAGAAAAAGCCCTATCTGTACATGAGGTGTTTCAGCAAAAACTCAAGACATTTTAAGAGCTGCCTGGCATGAAAATAACTGCAGACACCCTCATTGAAGATGAGAAGAACAGTGAGAGGGGAAAAAAGAGACTGACAGTAAACTTAGGAGGATTCTTGCAGCAATGCAGAGAAAAGAAAACAGTTAAAACCTATTTAAAAAAAATGTCAGATGACCAAACATGTGCTATCACCTTCAGGCTGATCCAAGAGGCGGCATTCCAGCTGAGCTCATCAATAGATAGATTTCAGAGTAATAGCCATGTTAGTCTGTATCTGCAAAAAGGAATAGGGGTACTTGTGGCACCTTAGAGACTAACAAAGATGTTGAGCTTTGTGTCAAAATTTTTCTCCTCCTCTTGCAGCAGCAGCAGTAGTAGTAAAGCCCCCTCTGCTTACTTACGAGGCAGAAAGTGGAGTGGGGTGGGCCAGCACCACAGCAGCGCACATCTGAAAGACTGGAAAAGCTGATTATAGATATCCTTGTCCTGAAATACTATGAGCTTGGAGAGTAACTGCTGCAATGCCTCCAAGGACTAGATCAGGGGTCGGCAACCTTTCAGAAGTGGTGTGCCGAGTCTTCATTTATTCACTCTAATTTAAGGTTTCGCGTGCCAGTAATACATTTCAACGTTTTTAGAAGGTCTCTTTCTATAAGTCTATAATATATAACTAAACCACTGTTGTATGTAAAGTAAAATGTTTAAGAAGCTTCATTTAAAATTAAATTAAAATGCAGAACCTCCCCCACTCCCCCCCGGACCAGTGGCCAGGACCCGGGCAGTGTGAGTGCCACTGAAAATCGGCTCACGTGCCGCCTTTGACACGCATGCCATAGGTTGCCTACCCCTGGACTAGATGTAGTTGTTGCAAGGACAGCCAATTTGTATGTGCCAGCAGAGCCCTGTTGGAAACTGAACAAATAGTTGGCTGCAGTATTTGGGGTAGAGTAGTTCCAGTATGCCTATGGCTACATTGTAATCATACAAATCAGACTTCAAATCACTAGAGATAATTATGGCTAAACCTGTTAGTGTCACAAAAAGCCTGTATGTGCCACATACTAATGAACCTCCGGTGCTACCAGGTAGAGATCAGATACTCTCCAGGGTGATTACTAATGTTGACTGACACACTGGGCCAGGCATGGGAGAGATATGTTGCAAGGTAATCCAGACATTGACTCGGGTGGCATGGGGTCTGTGCCCCGTCTCGTGACCCACCGCTGTGGTTCTCTTCTCTCATCTATCCCTGTCCCCACCTGTATATCTCACCCCATCCTTGTTTCTTACATCCCTTTACATCTATCGACACCTGACCTCTGGCTTCACTTCCTGTCTCCAATGTATCTCTAGTTGGAGGGAAGCAAGCACATGTCTTATGCTCCCCACAACTTAATTCAGTTATGACAGAAACTAGCAACTGCCTGATGTGCTGTAGGCAAGAGGAAAGCTGGCCATTCCCTCATAGCACCCCCTTCTGGCGAAGTGTGGCTTGTACTGCTCAGCAGCCCGTCATTAGCCCCATAGTAAAGGAGGAAGAGTTCAAGGACTTCTCTCCTGTTCCCTCTGACATGACTGCAAGTTAGGTGGAGGGTGAGGAACAAGTGTTAAAAGCACAGGTTGTTCCATAAAGCATTAATCTTCAGCAGGAAGTTTAAAGTGGTCACTGCAGCCTGTTGACTTGCTGTCATGGAGAAACAAGAGCCTCAGTCCCTACAACTGGCTCTGTCTACACTTAAAGTGCTACAGCAGCAGCTGTAGAGCTTTAGTGTAGACACTCACTACAGCAACAGAAAGGGTTCTCCCGTCACTGTAGTCAATCTCCGAGAGGCAGTAGCTAGGTCAACGAAAGAATTCTTCCATCAATCTAGCACTGTCTACACTGGGGTTTAGTTCAGCAGAGCTACATCTTTCTGGAGTGTGGATGTTTCACACCCGTGAGAGATGCAGCTATGCCAATGGAAGTTTTCAGTGTAGACCAGCCCTAAGACAGCAAATATATGCAGACTAAGAGGAGACATTTGAAGGTTATATTGG
Source organism: Platysternon megacephalum (assembly GCA_003942145.1). Lineage (NCBI taxonomy): Eukaryota > Metazoa > Chordata > Testudines > Platysternidae > Platysternon > Platysternon megacephalum. The sequence continues at coordinate 5,176,711 of QXTE01000089.1, forward strand.
CATTACCACCTCAGTCAGGGATGTGGTTTTTTATTTATTTATTTAAACCACACAGTCCTGACCAACATAACTGTGCCAACAAAACCCCCAGGGTAGATGCACCTATGCAACGTGAATAACACAGCTGGAGTCAACATAGCTTAGGTCTACTTACTGCTGTCTCTACACCGTGCTGGGTTGATGGGAGAAACTCTCCTGTCGACTTACCTTATGTTTCTCATTCCAGTGGAGTACTGGAGTCGACGGGAGAGCGATCGCCAGTCAATTTAGTGGGTCTTCACTAGACCCGCTAAATTGACCCCCAGTGGATCTATCACCGCAGCATCAATCCCCAGTAAGGGTAGACATACCCTATGTTAACCCTGCTAGGGTGGAGAGTCTCAGACCCCAGCCCAAGACAAATGTGTTTATGTTTATTTTTAGCTCCACAAACCCAAATCAACTGACCCAGGCTCAGAGACTCAGTGCTGTGGATTTTTTTATTGCAGTGTAGAAGTCCTCTTAGTCCTTTTAGATTTAAAGTTTTTGCTACCGCCCTGGTTGAAAACATCTGTACTGAATTTAATGGATCTAGCTCCCAGGTTCAAGAAAGTAGAATTCACTTTTTTTAATATAACACTTAAAACTCCTGAAGAAAGTTTCCTATCCCAGGAAGCTTACAAACTACAGAGGCAACGAAGAGGAAGGATGGGAAGCAACAAAAAAGAGCCTAAACAGTGAAGTTGAGCATATAATGTGGGGTGTGTGTGTGTGGTTGGGGGGGGGGAGGAGGGGTCTGGCTAATCGCAATACTTGTTGGTTTTCAAAGGTATCTACTGGTTCCAACATCTTCCTTTTGGGCATAAAATCAAATTCCACTCACTTGACATTACTTAAGGGCAAGAAACTCTGAAATGTTTGACATGAATGAAGATAATTACCTATTAAAAACAAAAAGGTAGGTTTTTTTATGCCCTCTGTTTTGTTAACTGCTCATCTTCAGTATTGCATCCATGTGTATGATTTGGCTTTTCCTCTCTGCTCTTCTCTGTGGGTTTAAAGGTGATCTGCAAAACATCTTAAAAAGGCATCTGGTGCCTTTTTCTGCTCTTTATATTGCATGAAGGTGCCCTAAAATTATTAGTATCAGGAATGTTAACTCTGGTCTTTATTTTGCTGGGGGACATGTGGGGAGGTCTCAGAGTATATTTGTGAGATCTCACACCTTAACTGAAGGTGACAGTATTGAATATTTAACAGATACTCTTTCAAAATTGTAGTCAACTGAAGTTAAATGAGTGTTGTTAAAACCAAACCCAGCACTTTAAATGGTTTGACTAAAATATCTCTTCCCTTCACACTTGCTCATTTTTCACTCAATTAAAGCTCACTACTTGGCCAGTCAATCTTCCAAGATGGACAGGACCTGAATTTCAAATGAAAAAGCCAGAACAACCTCCCCACCTCCTTTTTTCCCTTCTATTAAGAGTGTCATTCAGGCTACTTTATATACCATAAAGCAGCAAAAAAGTACTCAAGAATGCCCACCCACCAACCCCCCATGTCACTTACCAACTCCTAGCTTCATTCTAATCATCTTTAAGACGTTAACCTACTTGCTCTCTAATCCACTCTTCCTTCTGAAATGGCATCTACATTATAGATTTTTGGACTTAAAGCACCTGCTCTAACACCCATCTACACACAAGCACTTTCAACAGTGTACAAATATTACCAGCCCCACTATAATTGCACTTACTAAAAGCAAAACTCATCGACTCATCACAATTGTACTCTGCATTGTATCGTATAGCAGTGTAGACAATGTCCACATTTTCAACTGCACTGATGCAAGTGGTCCACATGGCATATAGGTTTCCACAACCCCTTTAGTGACTCCCATTTGCAATGTCTTGTATTCTCCTTAAATTACTAATTTATTGTTTTGAGCTTCTGTAAATTTATATTTTGGGAGTTTACAGTTCACATTAAAAAATTGTTACAGCATTTCTTCAACTCTGGGTTCCAACTCCCACAAACCCCACTATGGGAATCCACAGGACAGGTACCCACAAGATGCAACTACTGAAACATTTGGAGAAAATGCTGTGTTTAGCTATGCTGAACACATTTTACACTACTTTGGACACAACAGTTCAACTGAGCCATTGCAAGTATCAGCAATGTATTTTCTAATGCACAAAAGTCTTGAGGGATGTTGTTGTCTGCTAATTATCTATCCAGTAAGAACAAACTTAGAATGGAAACGCTTCAGGTTTATAAGCCGTATTTCAAAGTGATTTTTAAGAGCACTTCCAGAATTTAGGCAGGGCCTTACAGAATCAGACTATACCTTAATCATCAGTGACCGAACATTCAAGTGACAGTCCTGCCAATGTAATTCTAGTGAAATATCTTAAGTTTTAAGCCAGAAAAATAATGTGCACATTATAGAGCCCATTAAGTTTGTGTACGGGTATTATTTAAATCAATTTAGAGCAACCAAAGGGCATGATTTGTCTTTTATCCTAAATATACCCAAGGGACAGTTGGCTTTTATTTAGTGTAAATCCTATTCTAAACTTTTGGTTTTAGACATACAATAGATTGTAAGCGTATAGTATCACGGCCATCCTGTTATTGAGGACCTTCTAATGCCAGCCCTATATTGGATTTTGCCTCTATAGGACAATTCCCTTAAGTTTTGGAATAGATCTCAGGAAATGAAAATGTGTTTGCTAACTTGCCAGCATGTTTTAGAAACTAATTTACATAGTTGATACCATAAAGAGCCTAATTTACCCATGGCGATTCATGGTATAATTCTGCCACTTGTACTTGCTTCGAGTAATATCCTACTCTAGAGTAGCCCCAGTGGGTTCACACCACAATTGCACCTTGAATTGGTTTTATTATAATAGTTAAGACTATTCAATAGGGAGTCTCCCAAAATAAAAGTTCTACTGAGCATGAGTAAGGACAGCAGAATCTGGTCCTTAAAACAGAAACTAAACTGACTTGGAAGTGTGCACATAAATGCATTTTGGAAACAATAAGATACTGAAAATATCCTTTATTATTTTAAAAACAATTTTATTCTGTATATTTAGAAATGTGTAATTTTAATAACTGCAAAGAAAAAATCAGCCACACCTGAATAGCTAATAACTGATTAACAGAATGCAGTGGTATATTATCTAAACAGTAGTAGTGCTGATGTGCCATAATAAATTGTCTATTAGTAAAAAAATACATTTCAGGGCACATAGTATAGCATCCTTATCACAAATTACAGTAGGGATATTTTTCAAGATTTTAATCAAACTAGAGAATTCCGAGTTATATTCTTCAAATGCAGCACTTAAAAAGGTAACAACATTGTGCATTTAAAAAAAAAGTCCTTGTTTGTATATTGTAGAAATGCTGCTTTATTGCTGCAGATGTCAAAGTTCAAGGCTCAAAAGGTATGAGAATACAAAGATATCCTTAAGAAACTTTGTTTTGTTTTTATATATATTTATATATAAAAAGGTAAAGCTTATAAAAGTTAATTTACAAACCAAGAACAAAAGTGGTATGCACGCTTTATATACAGGCATTCTATAACATCTATAAATTTTCAAATGCATAGCAGAAAACATACCATCATTTTCTTCTGGCTCTCTTCTGGTTGATCAACACAAACAATACTTGTTCTCTAAACCAGCAAGTTCACAATAAGTCACTTTATCAATCTGTTTCATGATATATTATCTAGTTAAGCACAAAAGCCATACAAACTTAGTAATACAGAGAACTATGAGAACTAAGACTATTAAAAACATGAGGGTAAGGCATCCCTGCTGGTTAATATGTCTGTAGTAATGTGTTGGTTAATTTACAAATCCACAGAGGCAACTGAACCATAGTCATCTCACATGCTTTCGATCTTTCCCATGACAAAGAAAAAGTAACAATGTTTTCATGTACAGTAAGTAGACGTGCTTTTATAAGCCTCACAGTAGAGGAAAACATCTAAGTTGTGCTAGTCAAAAGTTTACCGCTACATTATGGGACATGTACACCAAAAGAGCCATCTAAAAACCAGAGATGGAAATATAGTGTTGTGTATTTTAACACAAAAGTTAAAAAAAAATAAAAATAAAAACAACCACCCACCCCCAAGTTTAAAAAAAAAAAAAAAAAAAAAGCCAAATTCTGTAGTTCAACCAGTGGACTATGAACCAAATTCAATTCTTCTGTATATATTCCATTGTTACTTCATTGGTACTTTAAAGTTTTAACAATGAAACATTAGCTGTGTTCATTTAAAAAAACAAAACAAAACAAAAAAACCCAACATTCGGAACCCACAAGAACCCCACCTTGTTTCCACAGTATACTTCCTGTTTGTGGCATGTATTCTGACCATGGTTCAAGAGTGTACTTGCTAACCATTGTTAGTTAAAGCAAGATGCTTAAACAGTAAGTTCCGTTAATACTTGATAGAGTCAGTTTATATGTAAGGTCCATCTCAGTTTCACATTATTTACTCAGTCAGCTAATTTAAGGATTAGAAGTGGTCAATTAGGACTGAGACACAGTTTGCTCCAACAAGATAGTTTGGATCTCCAGGAAGAGACTTGTTCTGCCAAGTTTTGGGGTCACCTGTGGGAGGAAAACACAATGTTGGTGTTTAGAATCCAACGTCAAACAGTGTACATCTTGAAAGAACCATGTTTTTGGATAGTACCTTTTTAGTTCAAAATCAACATGTTTTTCAATAAAAAGTATAGTTTGTATTTTACTCAGAAAGAGTCCAAGGATGGTACAGTTTTAATTTAGTAAACTGCTTGTTGTTGTGGTAATTCAAAAGAGACTCGGTGGTACTCAAGGACTGTTGTACATACAAAACAGATTTGCTCTGCAGCAGCACCAACATAGTGCTTTCCCTTCAAATGATCAAAACTAATCTATATTGGATACTCACAGGACTTTTGTATTAAAAAAACAGAAAATTAGGACATTTTACTAGGCTACATTGACTAATCCTTCAAGAATCTGTTTCATAATTTTAACAAAGACAAGTCAAAACTCAAGATAAGTTGTTATAATAATATATGGAGATATACCTATCTCATAGAACTGGAAGGGACCCTGAAAGGTCNACAAAAGAAAACAAAAAAACAAAAAAACCCAACATTCGGAACCCACAAGAACCCCACCTTGTTTCCACAGTATACTTCCTGTTTGTGGCATGTATTCTGACCATGGTTCAAGAGTGTACTTGCTAACCATTGTTAGTTAAAGCAAGATGCTTAAACAGTAAGTTCCGTTAATACTTGATAGAGTCATTCAGTTTATATGTAAGGTCCATCTCAGTTTCACATTATTTACTCAGTCAGCTAATTTAAGGATTAGAAGTGGTCAATTAGGACTGAGACACAGTTTGCTCCAACAAGATAGTTTGGATCTCCAGGAAGAGACTTGTTCTGCCAAGTTTTGGGGTCACCTGTGGGAGGAAAACACAATGTTGGTGTTTAGAATCCAACGTCAAACAGTGTACATCTTGAAAGAACCATGTTTTTGGATAGTACCTTTTTAGTTCAAAATCAACATGTTTTTCAATAAAAAGTATAGTTTGTATTTTACTCAGAAAGAGTCCAAGGATGGTACAGTTTTAATTTAGTAAACTGCTTGTTGTTGTGGTAATTCAAAAGAGACTTGGTGGTACTCAAGGACTGTTGTACATACAAAACAGATTTGCTCTGCAGCAGCACCAACATAGTGCTTTCCCTTCAAATGATCAAAACTAATCTATATTGGATACTCACAGGACTTTTGTATTAAAAAAACAGAAAATTAGGACATTTTACTAGGCTACATTGACTAATCCTTCAAGAATCTGTTTCATAATTTTAACAAAGACAAGTCAAAACTCAAGATAAGTTGTTATAATAATATATGGAGATATACCTATCTCATAGAACTGGAAGGGACCCTGAAAGGTCATCAAGTCCAGTCCCCTGCCTTCACTAGCAGGACCAAATACTGATTTTGCCCCAGATCCTAAGTGGCCCCCTCAAGGATTGAACTCACAACCCTGGATTTAGCAGGCCAATGCTCAAACCACTGGGCTATCCCTCCCCCCGTTCTACTCGCTATGAAGTAGTGGAAACTTTATTTTTGGATTATGAATAATTTTTTATCTGAACACAGTATACCAGTAGTGCAGTATAACTGACTGAAAAAAGATAGTTACTTACCTGTGTCGTAACTGTTCTTCAAGGTGTGGATGCAGACATGTATTCCACTAAGCTCACATGCCCAGTGCACCAAAGCCAGAGAAATAGACCTAGCAGTATCAGTAGGGATGATGCTTGTGCCCTTTGCTTAATGGTCCCTCCCCTGACTATATATGGGTGGTGCTACTCTAGTCCCGCTCAGTTCCTTCACACCAAACCTTAGGCTGGGGACTCTGCTGCAGAGGGGACAGAGGGTAGGTTGTGGAATACATGTCTGCATCCACATCTTGAAGAACAACAGTTACAACACAGGTAAGTAACTATCTTTTCTTCTTCAAATATCAGCAGACATGTATGCCACGCAGGTGACTCACAAGCCGTTTAATGAGGAGGTGGGGCTCAGAGTCTATTTAAACAGTGACTGCAGAACTGCCTTCCCAAAAGTTTGCATCAGTCCTTGATGCTGTGGTGATAGCATAATGTCTAACAAAGGCCGTTCACTGGAGACCACATTGCAGCTCTGTAGATATACACTATGGAAACATCTCTAAAAAATGCTGTTGATGTTGCTTGAGCTTGGGGACATAATCTAAGCCACTCCAAAAGTCGTAGTAATATAGATATCCATTTAGAAATGGTTTGAGCTGAAACCAATTGTCCTTTCATCCACTCAATGTAAGGTATGAATAGACGAGGTAATGAACGAAATGGTTTATCCTTTCCGGATAAAATGTCAAATACCTTCTCACATCTAAGACGTTCTTCTGCACCCAAATATGATTTGGGGAAAAAAATACAGGTAAAGTGTGACACACTGTACCTCAAAGTAGCATTCTGGAGCCCCCATATTCACTACTGTGATATGATTGATATGTTTGGTACAACACATGCTTTGTGAGGTATCATTTTAAAAGTCTTGATCTGTTGAACGCTAATATTCTGTTGGATTGTATGTACTATCATTGTATGTGAAGTTATGAAGTATTGCTGCATATGCTTGTGGGGGGCAGCTGCCCCACCCCTATGAGAGATTGGGCTAGGGCAGGCCAGAGCTGCTGCACTGAGAGGCAGCCAATGAGGGCTGAGCAAGTGGTGGCCAATCAGGGCCAGGCTCAGCCCTATATAAAGGCTGCCTAGGAGAGGAGCAGGCAGTCTCTCCCAGACCTCCAACAGGGAAGGTCTGTCTCCTGAGCTAGGAGATCAGCACTGGGGGAGTGCCAGGTTGCAGGCCCTGAGGGAAGGGCCTAAAGGGTCAGAGGGGAAGTGACCCAGGGAGAGCAGACAGCAAGCGAGGGGAGAGAAGGAGGGCAGGGAGGCTGCCGCTAGAGGGTCCCTTGGTCAGGAGGGGCAGGGGAGATAGACTGTTGTCTCTCTATGAGTGGCTCAGGGAGCATTCATTCAATATAGCAGGGTGTTGGGAGTGATCATAGTGCCTGGAGGGGTGTTGGTGCTTGTCACTGTCATAGCTTTGTGGGAGACACCCAAGGCAGGAGAGTTTAGGATGCACCATGGTCCCACAGTTTCAGGTTCTACCCTGAGGATTCCAGTCACACAGTAACCTGATTAAGGCAAAACAGATCTCTTTTGACATAAATTCTGGGTGTGGTCTTAAAATTACCTTGTCTTTGCAGAGCAGGGTGTACAGGGGATTGACCATTAAGACTTGTAATTTACTGATTTGTCTAGTGGATGTGATAGCTACCAGGAAGGTAGTCTTCTGGGAGAGGAGAGCCAATGCGTAGCTCTAATGGTGAACCCATTAGTGCATTCAGCACCATATTAAGGTTCCACAATGGCACCATTTTCTTCACTGGTGGAAAGAGACAGACAATGCCTTTCAGAAACTTCCCTGCCATAGGACTTGAAAATACTGACTTTCCCCAAAAAGGAGAGTGGAAAGCTGAAATTGCAGCCAAATGAACTTTCAAGGAGCAAAGAGCCAGGCCTGAAGATTTCAACTGCAACAGATTGTCCAAAATGTTCTGAATCTGGGCTGACATATGATGAATTCCCTTAGAGATCACCCAAATTGAAAACTGCTTCCTTTTAGACAAGTAGGTGGCCCTCGTAGATGATTTTCTATTACTAAGCAGAACTTCCCTAACTGCTTCTGAACACCGCATATCCTCCTTATCTAGCCACACAATATACACGCGGTAAGGTGTAGACTGTCTGGATGAACACTCTGGCCATGATGTTGAGTCAACAGGTCAGGGAGAAAATGGAAAGACTTAGGAGGTCAAACTGATAGCATATGGAGATTGGAGAACCAATATTATCTCGGCCATGCTGGTAAAATCGTGATCAGCTTGGCATGGTCCAATTTGAGTTTGAGGATAACCTGAGGGATGGGGGAAGGCACACATTAGTTCGGACCCCAATTCAGATGAAATCCATTTGTGAGGCATTCTGGCATTCTTGGAAGAGGGCCCTCAGCACACTGTTCCTCAGTAACCACTTGTGGTTGTTCGAGAAGATTCTGCTAAGGTGATCGGCCAGCTGAGTCTGAGAGCCTGGTCAGTGAGCCACTACTAGGATATTTTCTTTGATGCAGACGTGCCAAAATTTTATTGATTCATGACAAAGTTGACTGGAATGGGCTCTTCCCTGCTTGTTGACATAGTACATCACAGTGATATTGTCCATGAGTATTGTGCACTGTTGTTCCCTGAATGTGATGCCAAAAGGCCCACCACACATTGTACATTGCCCGAAGCTCCAGCACATCCATAGGACAGGACCCTTCCTGTTCCAATCACAATCCCTGAATTGTTAATGATTCCAGATGCACTCCCTAACTTATGGAGGAGGCACCAGTGACTAACATTCTGTAGGCATGGCACCGACAAAGGGAACCCCATGACACACATTGTCCTGAATTGTCTGCCACTGCAGCAGGGTGTTTGGTATTTCCGGAGGTACTCACACCAGAATGTCTAGTGAATGGTAACTTGGACAACAGACAAGCCTCACATGCTGCACTATGTAGATACATGTGGCCATATGGCCGTATAATTTCAGACACACTCGGGCTGTGGGGGTAGGATGTGGAGGTCCAGACATAGGTGATTTTTTGGTCCTTTTTCTTGGAGGACCTGAGGAAGAGGAACAGAATATCTTCCTGCTAGAGGCCACCTCAGAGTCCTGCCGAGGAACATCAGCATACTGGTACCATTTCCTATGCTGATATAGGCCTCATGGCTTGCTCCATCAGGTACTGCTTGAGTCTCAAGTCCCTTGCCATCTGTGTCCTTTTCTTGAAGGACTTATAGATGGAGCCCCTATCCTTAATGTGCCCCTTTCCCAGGCCGAGTGAACACCATGTGTGGGTATCACTATTCAGAATAGCCCCTCCGCATAAAAGGCAATGTTTAAATCCTGGTGAAGGCATTTCACTGGGAAACTACTGCTAAATTCCCTAACTAATCTATGGTATTGCTAATAAACAGCTAACTAAACTATTTACAAGAAGTTCTCAAAGACAGAGAAGGGGGAAAAAGGGCAGTGTGAAGAAACACTACCCAGGGTGCTCCAACTCCAGTCTCAGGCAATGAGAAGAAAATGAGAGGGGTCAGGGCAGCGCTACCCCTACAGGTACTGCTAGGCGAATTTCTACAGCTTGTGCGTGCTGGGCACGTGCACATCTAAATGGTATACATGTCTGCAGCAACTCAAAGAAGAACTACTACCAATCTTCAGGAGAAACTTTGCTAAAGCACTGATGTGCTAATGAGATGGTAATTTACTGATATTTACTTTAGATAAGATTTACAACTGATATGTTTCCACTTATGGTCATTAAAGCTCCTATGATACTTTCTTTAAAAACAGAGGGTTTATTCTTAATTGTCATTTGACAGAACTCAGAAGATTAATTCCAGTCTATACTTATTGTCCCTTGTAGTTTCAACTTGAGAAGTTTCCCACCCAATAAACCATTGCAAGATGTTGCTGGTCCAAAATATAGTGTCCTCATTCCACCATTTCAGTGGTAGATTGGGATAAACATAGTAGTGTTCTTTAAAGCCTGAAGGATAAATGGCACTATAAAATTTCAATAAGATGGGCCAAAAAATACAGCTGTCTTAAGATTTGGAGACATCACTTACATAATACAGCATCTCAAACCTTTGTGTTAAAGGAGACAAATGTAAATTCCAGTTGTTTTCTGGAGAAACCCATGAAAACAAACATGAATTACACAATGTGCTGAAATGATTACAACACCTGATGTGGAGACTGGGAAAAGTAAAAATGGCCTAGGGTTGTCATGTGTATTTAGAGAATTTAAAAACAAATCAACTGATTGCAGCCAACAAATGCTAATTATTTAAAACTGTTCTCAAATAGAACTTTAGTGCTGCTGGAGGATTTTCAGTTCTGTCAATACATTAATTCCATTCAATATCGAAACCTGAGTCTTTGTAAAATACCTGAATAAATTTGCAAAAGGTCAAAAATTAGATTGTAATAAGGGTAGGTTTTAATCTAAAACATTTAAAAACACACACCTATAGTGTAGATTAGATTCTAACCAATACAACCTATAACTGTTACTCCACAAGTTGAAGATACGACTACTTTCCCATGATTTGGGCATTTAAATCCTTTGAAGTAATGACCGTACAATATCAAACTAATACAGTGCAACAAGTGTAATATAAAAGGAAATGAATGTACTGTTAGTCATTTAAAGATGCAATTTAAATTCTCTCCACTCAAAAGTTAAAATGAGATTAAACCAAGAATTTCAGATGTTTTAGGGATAATATACAAGTATTTCTGACTTAAGTGTAGCAGAGAGTAGGTCAGTATATGTAATTAAATGTTCATTTAAAGAACAGGACATGGAAACAACTGAGATCAAGCAAAAAGCTGAGATCAAGCAAAAGATTGAATAGAAAAAGCACCATAGTGTTGCAAACCACTACTATAAAGGCACCTGAAAAATCAGAGTCCTGTAACCAGCTAATTTAAAAAGAGAAAACAAATATTTATTTAAGACACAGTATGGTCTACTTACATATCAGAAGACAGAATTGCCTAATTCTGAAATTGTCTCAAAAAGCAAGATTACTGATACATCCCATTTCAGTTAAACAGAATAAAATGTTGTGTTATAACTCCAATACAGAAAGTGTTAGTACTTGTATATGCTTTATCTCTCTCTCTCACACACACAAACACAGGCTAATTTAGAAGAGGAAAACGATCTGTCTTAAAGAAGTTTTGACTACTATTTGGGAGGACTAGAGTTTCTCCTTTCATTTCAAGTAAATTCATGAATAGATTTTTCAGTTACAAAATATGAGTGCTTTTTAAAAAGTTTATGTAGTTGTGATTGTGTTTTTTGGGTCCCCGCCACTTAAATTTCAAATATGTACATACAGTTAAGTAGATGTATGGAACACATGCATATAATAGCATAAAAACCATCCAAATGTTGATTTCTCTAAATCAGATGCCCATCATCAAAACTGATGCTCTAATCTTTCAGTGTCAACGCATTGTTGACAGGTATAGATACATTAATGACAATACATTTTGTTTTAAATACTGTATACATAAATACTGTGTTTAAATATTATATACAGATTATATATACACATTAGAGGTGTAAATCCTTCCATTGTAATGTTAGAAAGTAGCTGAATAAAACCTTTACTTTCTTCAAATGTGCAGATATTAATTTTTAAATTGCTGTAATTTCAGACATTTCATGAAATTGCTTGAAACTTACATAAAAATTCTACTTCAGCCTAATACTGATCACCCAGAATTTCAGCCAACAATGTTTTCTCTGTTCCAAGTAAGGGGGTGAAAGTGGTAGTGAGCGTACAGGAAAAAAGAACAGGCATACAAAACTGAAACCTGGTTGCAACTTCAACTATGAAAAGCCTCTCTCCATAATTCTGGGTGCAAAAAGGAGGTTGGTGAAGAAACAGGTGGAAGCAAGTAAGAAAAGTCGTGTGGAAAATCCTGCATATTAGAATGAACTGTAAAATGCTTTTACAGACAAACACTGTAGTTTTCTTAAATGGTCTGATTGTAAGCATCAACTTGCAAATATGAAAACAGCTAACATGTAATAAGTCATGATTTAGGAGTGTAGAGGTTAAATTTACAATTTACCAAAGTACTATATGGCCAATTAAGCAGAAGACATGAGTTTGTGGTATAAAACCCAATTAGGGGTACATAATCATTTTCCCCAATTTATTTTAGTGCAAATTTACAATTTTAAAGTGTTTGCAGCTGTAACATTCCTCAAGGAAGAAGAAAAAGTGGAAAGTATGATATTTAACGGACCACGGATAAGGTAGATAATATAATACTGTATTTGTCTTTACCATCTTGGTTTATCAACCACGATTTTAGCCATAAATTTGCACCATGCGTAATGAAAGTGAAATGGAGAGTTTGACACAAATACAATGATTGAGTTATATATTACACATTGTCACCTTTAGCCAAGTGATCTTAAATTACACGATAGCACCCAAAAGCCCCAAAAGGACAGAGGGAGGACAGCATACCCGACGAGGAGTCGGAGGATTTTAGAGCAAAAGACCAACCATCAGGGGTCATAGACGCACAATGTGGTAAGCGCAGCTCCACCGGCTTCAGGAATTTTAGTCCATGGGGCCCACACATTACCAACGGGCTAAGCAGTGTTTCACCTACAGTTAAAGAGAAAAAAATAAAAGGTTACCAGTGGAAACCTGTTCTCCTTGAAATACATTCAATATTTCTTCATACACAAACAAGCGCAAAACATGAATTAATTTATAAAACCTATGAAAATTTAGCCTTGCAAATAAAACAGCTACTCAGCAAGGTTGTTTCTGGTTGCCTTTCCTATTACCATACTCCAGTGAATTTCAACTGGACTGGATCATATTACAAAAGGAAAGGCATAGGGCCAGACAGGCCAGACTATTTGACTACATTAGAATTTTTCTGACCTATAATTCCAAACATGTACTGCTATACCAGAGGTACAAACATGTGAACCTCTCAGTGCCTTGCCAACACCAAAGCTTTGCTCATGCTACTGCTAGTGGTGGTTTATCCACCAGGATGTCAACCATCTTAGTGTTGACAAGGGAATGCACAAGGTTGAAGCAAGAACCCAAAAAGTCACTTGTTGAAAGTGATAGCTGAGCTAGCAAATAGTTGCTTAAGAGCCCAGCCCTCTCTTAACAGTCAAAAGGCATGGTACAAGGAATTGAGAGTTTTTATTTTTGCATTTAGCTGCTCAAGATGGTAATGAGAACACGCTCCTCAACTAAACAACCCATATTCAGATGATAGCTCTAGAGTTGCTTTGAATCTTGTGCCACAAAGTAGCAATATAGTGCCTCAATTGTAGTGCCTCAATTGTAAATTCCTGAAATTGAAGTCCTGAAGGAGAGAACAACAACTCCTTAACTTACATAAATGAGACACGTATAGTACATGTTTAAAGGACTACTAAGTTTCCATTTGTCTAGGTTCTGGAGTGGCTACTGAAAAAACAAACTGACTATAATAAAAAGAGATTCCTATGTAATATGCTGTACTACTTGCCACTTTAATACACAGTAAAAACAGCAATAGTCATTCAGTGATTGCATCATCTGGCTTGTCTGAAAACCAAGTCAAAAAATCTCATTTGCTTGAGTATTTTCTACCTCACGCCTATTTTTATAATGCAAAGGACAGAAAAAATTTGGCTGTTAGTAGGTCTTTGAAACTTCCAGCATTTGAGGTAAATTTTCTCAATGTATTTGGCTAACACTTCACTTAATTTTTAAAAAGATAAATTGTATAATGCTTTCAGTCCTATATCATGTGAGGAAACATTAACCTGGCAGACCAGAATACACCCATTCACTGACTATAGAGATAATGAAGCAATGAAAGTCATTTAAAAAAATTATTTTCAAAGTATATTAAAGTTTAATTTGTGCCTGTCAACATACTTAGATATTAAAAATTATAGTCAAAATGGAGACACCCTGAATTATTCTCCCACCTGAAAATATAATTGAACAGAATACTACTTCCACTGTACTTCTAGTTTGTGAGCTTCTTGGGGGAAGAGACCATGTCTTCCAATGTTTTGCAGTCAGTGCTTAGATAATTAATAGCATTAGATGGTATATTAAGATACAAAGACAACTCTTACCTTTCTCTTTGTCTAAAGGTGGGAGGATACTATTATCTCTGCAGACCTTGAAATAGATTTCTTGCTCTATTCCCTCTGGAATGGCTCCTTGTGGTATAATTATACTAACTCCTGTCTCTATGGAGCTTAATACACCACCATTGCTGTTAAAAACACCTCTTGCTGTGGCTACTACAGTGTGTCCATCCTCCTCCTCGTCATCCTCTAGTGCTGAAGGGCTAAATGTGAGATACATAGATTAAGCACAGCAGTTTTATATACCTCCCCCCAAATCAGTAGCACACACTGTATTTTGAATTAATTTACCAATGCACTGGTTACATTAGGCAGGCTAGCCCTTTTAAAGTGTAATCAGTCTCAACTAAGAAATAAGTCAAATGGAATAGTGTAATTTTTGCTTATCTTTTGAGAGAAAGGATAAATGGAGATGCATTTCTGCTGTAGCCACGAAAAAATTAACTCGGAAATTTACCAACAGCATCAGTTAACTAGAGATTTTGGACCACTCAGAACTAGTTAGGTTTTCAAATGCTCAGTTTTGAGGGTTGTTTTAGGATAGTCACCCCAACTACAGAGCTCTGCATAAGAGGACTAAAATTTACTAGAATTCTGTTGTTCCAGCACCACATTTGTCATGAGTTTAGTATCACATAAAAACACAAAGCAGATGTATTATATTGATAATTCTTATATGAACCCTCACTGAGACCTCTCTTTCACTTATCTTTAAGTAAGGACAATTTGTCAGCCTTAATTTCTATAGCATCAACAAATACCACTTAGAATCCTGCCATTTTCCAGGCTGTGAAATTAATGTTGCGGAGGACTGGAAAAAACCTCACATTTTATCGGGAGGTTTATTGTACTTAAGTTGATTTTAACGTCAATTTCAGAAGTACTCATTTCCTTTGGAAAGAGACCAATAATTTAACAAATCAGTATCAGCTCAGCTTCTCATGGCATAAAAAAAACCCCAACTGCTTTAGCGCAAACTGCTCATTCTTATGTTGCATTACTGAATTTTAAAAAACAGTAAAAACTATTTCAAATTTGAATCATACATTATGATCACATAACATATGGCAAATGAGACAAAATATTTTGCAAAGATTTTACAAACACATACCCTATTTTAAAACAAATAAATTGAGGAAATGCTCAAGTTAGCTAAAAGAATGCCACTTATAGATGAGTGGATTTTCAGTTTTATGGTAGTTCCATAATTTGAGAATGGGTAATTGCAGCTTACTCTTAAACAGTTATATTGTTTGGTCTCATAGCAGGTAGAACAGAGTTGTTGAAATGACTCATCTCTTTTTAAAAGAGTGCTTTTAAAAATTGACCTGAAATAAAAATATAGCCTCCTCAACACATGCAAGACCACTCCCACTGAATTTGCAATATTAAGTTGTGACAATAATTTAGTAATTTCAGCTTCTGGAAAGGAGTTGTTTAGAGCAAGATACGTGTTAATTTTTATTAAAAGACATAAGAACGCAACTTCATTATTAAAAAGTAGGATACAGGCAGACAGGACACCCCACATCTCCCCAAAAGCCTCCAGTGTTAGTCCCAGGAGATGCATCCTGGTTTTTGCATTAGAGAGTCTGGGCAAACTAACAGCAATTCACCCAGGACTGGGGACACTGCCTAAAAAACTGCAATTTCACAAGCAACTCCATTCTTAAAAACGCATAAAAGAAAAAACAATATCTTACCTTACAGGAATGGCTTTAGGCACAGCATTAATGTTATTTGGTTGATATTTAGGCTTGTCTGCCTGTGTGGAGAATGTATCCATTCCACTGTCAAACTCAGAAGGCTGCAATGAGCTATGTGCTTTTAAAATTGGTTGAGGAGAATTTGGAGCCTTTGAGGGCAACTCTGGTTTATGCTGAGTTTCATTTGGCAGTAGATTGTGGTTGAATTTAGGACTTTCAAACTTTCGCTCAAATGGCCTGGCAGCACTTGTGTAAGGCTTCGTTGTAAAGCGATTATAAGCCGGGGTGACTGTTTTCTGAGTCTGCTCAGTTCCATTAATTGGACCCTTGTCAGGGAAGCTTTTCTGAGGATAGAAGGTAGACTGCACAGTGTCCTCTCGGTTGGAAGATCTGAAAGTTGCTGGTTTATTTTGAGATGGAGGTGGGTCAGGCTTGGGCACTGTGGAATTCTGGAAATCTACGGACATAGAGTTAACTGTAACACAAAATGGAAAAAAAAAAAACATGAAAAAGTCCATAATATGTAAGCCTTAATATTCAATTTTACAGCTCAGACACTTAGGTCTATTATGGAAATTTTTTATTTGCAGTAGGGCTGTCGATTAACTACAAAAAATTAACTGCAATTAAAAAAATTAATCATGATTAATCGCACTGTTAAACAATAGAATACCAATTGAAATTTATTAATTATTTGTGGATGTTTTTCTACATTTTCAAATATATTGAGTTATATTACAACACTGGAATACAAAGTGTACAGTGCTCACTTTATATTATTTTTATTACAAATATTTGCACTGTAAAAATGATAAACAAAAGAAATAGTATTTTTCAATTCACCTCATACAAGTACTGTAGTGCAATCTTTTCCGTGAAAGTGTAACTTACAAATGTAGATTTTTTTTGTTACATAACTGCACTAAAAAACAAAACAATGTAAAACTTTAGAGCCTACAAGTCCATTCAATCCTACTTGTTGTTCAGCCAATTGCTAAGAGAAACAAGTTTGTTTACATTTACGGGAAATCCTGCTGACTGCTTCTTATATGTCACCTGAAAGTGAGAACAGGCATTTGCATGGCACTTTTGTAGCTGGCGTCACAAGGTATTTATGTGCCAGATATGCTAAACATTCACATGCCCCTTCATGCTTTGGCCACCATTCCAGAGGACATGCTTCCATGCTGATGATGCTCGTTAAAAAAATAATGCGTTAATTAAATTTCTGACTGAACTCCTTGGGGAAGAACTGTATGTCTCTCCTGTTGTTTTACCCACATTCTGCCATATATTTCATGTTACAGCAATCTCGGATGATGACCCAGCACATGTTGGTTTTAAGAACACTTTCACAGCAGATTTGACAAAACACAAAGAAGGTACCAATGTGAGATTTCTAAGGATAGATACAGCACTCGACCCAAGGTTTAGGAATCTGAAATGCCTTCCAAAATCTGAGAGGGATGAGGTGTGGAGCATGCTTTCAGATGTCTTAAAAGAGTAACACTCCGATGCGGAAACTACAGAACCCGAACCACAAAAAAAAAACAAAAAAACCTTCTGCTGGTGGCATCTGACTCAGATGATGAAAATGAGCATGTGTCGGTCCTCTCTGCTTTGGATTGTTATCGAGTAGAACCCGTCATCAGCATGTCTTTTGGAATGGTGGTTGAAGCATGAAGGGACATATGAATCTTTAGCGCATCTGGCATGTAAATATCTTGCGATGCTGGCTACAACAGTGCCACGCGAACGCCTGTTCACACTTTCAGGTGACACTGTAAACAAGACGTGGGCAGCATCTCCTGAAAATTATAACCAAACTAGTTTGTCTCGGCGATTGGCTGAAGTAGGACTGAGTGGACTTTTCTAAAGTTTTACATTGTTTTATTTTTGAATGCAGTTATTTTTTGTACATAATTCTACATTTGTAAGTTCAACTTTCATTATAAAGAGATTGCACTACAGTGCTTGTATTAGGTGAATTGAAATATGCTATTTCTTTTGTTTTTTACAGTGCAAATACTGTACACTTTGTATTCTGTGTTGTAATTGAAATCAATATATTTGAAAATGTAGAAAACATCCAAAATACTTAAATAAATGGTATTCTATTATTAACAGTACGATGAATCGCGATTAATTTTTTTAATCGCTTGACAGCCCTAATTTGCAGTAGATTTAGTAGGATGTAATTGTATGTTACTCACGAAGTTAGCATTAAGGGTTTCAGAACAGCACTGAAATTAAGCTACTGTTTAAGAGAAACATTATTAAAATTATATTTTTTAGAAATATAAAGGCTTACTGCCCATTTCTGGTCCTACACAGCCATGGCATAGGAATTTATAGTTTTCAATAAATGTAGGACTTGTAGCCTAGTTTTGGTCTTCTATAAAAAGTGTGTTACATTTAGGTATGTACTTCTTAGATGTCAGCCCTGCTAGCTTCCTAGTTGTAGGATAAATATGAAATTTAAGAATTAGAGTTAGCTTACGTTTACATAAGAAAATATATTTATGTGTTGTAAAGAAAGGCCCTGACTAGCAAGTAGAATGAAGACCTTGAAAATAAGAAGATATAAGGCCAGAAGGAATAAAGTAGGGAGGAAGTCTGATTCAAAGAATAACTAATGAGAGAAGTGAAAATTTCTAAAAAGAAGGCCTCTGACCGATAGGGATAACTGCAGATGGTTTTAAAGACGACAAAAAAAAAAAGAATCTGTCTTAAAATGAGCCAACATGACCCTTTCCAAACCCACACACCAGCGTTAAAGCCTATGTGAACCCAGATGCAATGGAAAATACTGTTAGGCAGCAAGGAGGAGGGGAAGAAAGTAAATCTTATCTGGATTAAGACTGGAAATAAGGGTAAACTGTCTCAAATTGGTTTTTAGCTGAAGTCAGTAATTGGCAATATCATATCACTTGTTTGTTAAAGGGTATAAACAAGTAAATTATTAAAGGGTTCATTGCTAATAGTTGCCTGACCACACTTGAGCCAACCAATACATGTTTAAGAACCCCTGGGTTTGGCCAGTTTGTAAGTATCTTGATCAAATGCTTGTAAGTGTTTTGTTACTGTTTGAATGTAGTAAATTGCTTTACTTAGGCTTTTTAGGCAGGTTTAGAGCAATTGTATACGTGCCATTTGGCCTTTGGGTTTAATAAAGGAATTTATGGTTAAATTAGTGTTTAGTGGTTTCCCATATTAATAATCTCAAATAATAATTCCAACACTAGTATACTTCATAGTGGCATGTCACCTACACTTTTGTTACCTGTATTAGCACATGTACAAATTGTACACACAACATAAAACAGAGCCACAAGTACCTGGAACCAAACAACAGACGAGCTACACTGCAACATCATCATAAGCCTGAGCTAAAAGAAAGGACATTCTTTGTTAAGGCTGCCTAAACAAAGTAGAAAATTCTCTATTTTTGCAGACTTGAGAGAGAGCACACATCATGCTCAAAGAGTTGTGGGGGTGAGGAGGAGCTGGGAGACTGCCTATAAAGGAGAAAGATAAAATTGAAGTAGGACGACAAATCTGCTTTATCTCTGTTGAGACTGCTAACATGGAATCAACTACAATATAATAGTTGTTGCGATATGGACACTTCCCCAAAAGAGGCTCAGCTACCATCAAATTTTTTCATAGAACTCAGTAGAGTCTCCAAATTGTAAAAGTATAGGATTAGCTGATTGGTCCAGATTTCAACTACACCTCTACCCCGATATAACGCGACCCAATATAACACGAATTCTGACATAAAGCAGTGCTCGGGGGGGGGGGGGGGGGCGGCGGGGGGGGGGGGGAGGCAGGGCGCGGGGCTGCGCACTCCGGTGGATCAAAGCTAGTTCGATATAACGCGGTAAGATTTTTTGGCTCCCGAGGACAGCGTTATATCGAGGTAGAAGTGTAGTTAAAGTCCCATTATTAGTGTATTGTCAGTGGTTCTCAACCAGGGGTACGTGTATCCCTGGGAGTATGTAGAGATCTTCCACAGAGTACATCAACTCACCTAGATATTTGCCTAGTTTAGCAACAGGCTACATAAAAAGCACTAGCGAACTCAGTACAAACTCAAATTTCATACAATGACTTGCTTATACTGCTCTGTATACTATACACTGAAATGTAGGTACAATATTTATATTCAAATTGATTTATTTTATATGGTAAAAATGAGAAAGTAAGCATTTTTTTCAGTAATAGTGTGCTGTGATACAAAATCAGACATAAGAATATAAAAGTAAGCAAGTAGTTTTTAAGTAAGGTGAAACCTGGGGGTATGCAAGACAAATCAGAATCCTAAAAAGGATACAGTAGTCTGGAAAGGTTGAGAGCCACTGTACTAAATTATACATCCAAGTCCCTGACAAATAGAGATTTTTGTATCTTTAAGTGTAAGTGGTCTAAGTAAGATTCCCCATTAATTGAAATGTCTGCATCTTTAATCAACACCTTTATCCGAACCTATTGGTTCTAATTCCCCAACTAATTTACATTTTTTACTTAAACTTGGGTAGAAATTATCGTAGTGACAGAAACTTCGTGTGCAAGAACTGAATAGTTCAATTTTAAAAAAAGTTTGTGCAGTAACTTAAGTCTGTACTGGAGAATAGGAAACTAGGCAAATAGAACACTCGCGTAAATTCAACACTGCTTTCTATTAGACGTGCCAACTTTCAGATTTCATACCCTCAGAAAGTGCAGACTTGGGATGTGCCTGAAGAAGTACGACAGGGTTATTAATTGACTGAGGTTGAGTATACTGTACTGGAGGTGGGGGAGGAGGAGTAACTTGAGGAACTGGCTCATAGCGCTTTTCACCACCAGGTCTATCTGTGGGCTCAGCATCAGTAGGCTTCCCCCTGTTGGAAATAAAAGAAAAACAATAGGCTGACTTGTCTAATTTTACAAAAGTTTTCAGTTCCTGAATTCACCACTATTTCTTCTTCTATAATACCTATTTTTCATCTCTTCCTATGAACATTAACAGTTTCTGTATAACATCCAGTCCTAAGTACAAAACATTCATTTATAAGCACAAGAGATTTCAAGACAACACTGAATCTTTAAAAAGATTAGTAACACAAACCAAAAGATGGCAAACAAAAGGCAGATGACATTTTGGGTGCATTTTTGTAATGTTTAGCTCTAAATCCTTCGTTTTCAATTTAGTTTGGGTGGTTTTTCAATTGAGGAACTGTGCTATTATTTAGGTAGGTATTAAAAAAAACAGTTTAATTTTAAATTATCTAGTTTAAAAAAAAAAAGCATAAATTGGATGTGCAATAGAAAGGCGGATTTCTGTCAGAACTCTTCTAAATACACCCGATATTTCAACAATGCCATCTTAATTATAAATGCAATCAGCTTAAGCTTCACTAGCTTTATGTGCATAAATTTTAGCTAGTTAAATAAGCAGGCAATTTAAACTTAAATTTCAAATATTTCTCACACATGATCTTTCAGGAAATGGCCAATTTTCAAAAATACCTATAGTTTTTGGCTATCGTAACTTAAACTTACTTTCAAAATCATTGTGTTTAAAATTTTAGGTGCACATAATGCCTGTGAGAAATGTAACAGTGAGAGGACACCTTAAAACATCCTCACATCAACGGCAATCTTACCACTTGATGTTCCTTTTCAAGTAGTCATAGCTAGTGTAAGAGCCAAGAAATCTAGGTGATGGCAAAGCAAACAGCAATAGAAGAATGAAAGAAAAATGGTCATTCTATCTTAAGCACATTATTTCTTCATACTTTGTTAGTCCTAGAACTGTTCACATGACAAGACATTGTACAAAGAGACAGAATTAAGTTAGTCAGCTAGCATTCTGACACAAGACCTTACTGTATATGTACAGTGATCATATGCTATGCTTAATATGAAACTTTTGTCCATGAATTACAGGCAGGTGAGGCCTCAAAGTGTCCGGTCTCAGTAGTTAAGTTCAGATCAGACTGAAATAGAAACCTTCATTATATCTTGAACAACACTTTATTAGAGTGCAATGGAAGAATTTCAGATTCTCATTCTACTTGACTGCAAATAGAATTTTAGTATTCTGAATTTGATATACTGTAGGTGCAAATCATGCTCATCTCATTCTGGGGATATTACACATATGCTGTAGTTAGTATTGCACTGCAGATGACTAGCTGAGAAAGTTTTTATAGTGAAGAGTTCAATCTTATTCCTAGAGAAACTCTTTCAGCTCTCCAGTATCAGTGTCCACACATTAAAAAAAGGTTTCTGGTCAGCATTACCATGTCCTGTAGTTACTCTCCCAAATAACTGAGATATTTTAATTCTGCCTACTGGGAGAAGAAAGGTGAAACACACACACACACACTCTCTCTCTCACTTCATGGTTTGTGTTGTAAGAGACCTTTACTATTGTGATCCCTTCTTCCTTCTTGGGGAGTTGGGGACTACAATCGGGGAGTAAAAAACCTGAAGTGGAGCATCCACAGGGACACTACTCGAAGAAGAATTATTATCCAGATATTCTGCAGGTATATTGTTCTAAAAGTTCAATATTGTTTTATCATTGAGAAAGTAGTAAGATTTATGCAATAAACTGAAAAATATTACTAGCTCCACTTTCAATTAAAATTTGGGAATATTCCTTCCAACATACATACAACTCCACTTAATGTTAATATGCATGAATTTCAGTGAGAATGGACCCCTTTCCTCTCTATGGAGTAATTTAAACATTGCCCAAAAACATCACTTATGGTCATATTTAAAAAAAAATAGAGAGGCTATTCAAACAGTGTTCTCTTTCTAAGCCACATAAATCAGATGCAAAAATGAAAACTAGCCTCTAACTGAAAAGACCTTTGATGTCACCTCATCTATGAGTGGCTCTCATTTTTTATTTTTGGTCACTTATTTTAAGGCAATTACTAGCTATGTAGTTGATAACTGATTGAACCCATTCAGCTTGTAGGACTACAGTCCGACATAGTGGCATTCACAAGTATTCTACTACAACATTTAAAAAGTTAACCTAGTAAAGATTTATAACTATTCAGTAGACAAAAAAACTTAGCCAGTTTAGACTTCAAAATGTAGACTGCATCTGAAAACAGGATATCTTTGGAAGGAAGAGTATTCCACAAAAATGTAGCTTTGTTTTAAACGCACAAGTTTTATTTTTATTTCCTATTATGGTAGCAGGTAGAAGCTTCAAGCAAGAATCAGGGCCCCATTATGCTGGCTGCTCTACAGACTGGTAGTAATAACCAACATACTGAAGGACAAATAGTAACTCATTGCGAAGGCACTGGGATCAATGGGTAATGCAACTGAATAAATGGGTAGAGAACATTCTAGAAAATTAAGACAACATTGGCTCTTCCTGAAAGAATGGATGAGATCCCATGTGGTGCATTCTGTGGTTCCCCTCAATTTGAACCCCAGAATACTGCTCCATTTGGGATCTAAAACAAAAGCTCGATGGAGAGGAAAGATCACTCAGTTCTGCTTCAAGGAGAGAGCTATTCTCCTTGCCCATTCCGATATAAGCAGGATGAAACATAAAAGCAGGACACCAGCAGTCCCAACCCTGAAAGATGCTGTAAGGAGATTGGACTGGGATAGCCACTCTCACAGCTAGTAAACAAGGCCTGTGACTGCCAAAAGTAAATTATCCTCATTTTAAGATCTCAATATGTCAGTATTGTAAAAGGGCAGTTTGGATTTAGTGTTAACTTCTAGTCATGTTGATTTTGAACAAAAAAATCTCCAACCATATACAGTACTCATCCCACAACAAGAGGAGTTACCACTACAGGCCCATTTCTGCCACCGTAGGACCATGCTGTTCGGGGTCCGAGACAAATGACAGGGCAAACTCAAAATAGGGCGCAAAAGTCTATAGAGCCAGTTCCCAACATGTTCCTGGGCAGGGGATGCCTACAATAGTCTCATTAGGCTTCCTCTGCCTGTCCTAGGCAGCAAAGAGAGACCAGTAGTCTTTATGGAGAAAACCAAATACTTTCATGAAACAAAAACCCAACAGTCCTGTGCCAGGCCTACCTTCCTCTAGAGGGCTCTGGCAGTCAGTAGTCTCTGCAGAGGTTCTGGGCTGGTCCTTTCCTCAGAAAGCAATGGACAGGTGGTCTGTTCTCCTCCCTGCTTAGCCAGGACTGAGCTGTCCTCTTCCCTTTTTAACTGCCCGGTCAGTATCTGACAACAAGTCCAGGTGTAGTGCAGTGAGGCTGAGTAGCACCATGACAGTCTGGGATTTGCATACCCCATCACATACCTTCCCCCTCAAGCCAGTTCCTGGGGGACTAGACAGATATCAGCTTCCCCCCTTCCCAGGAGAAGGAATTTAGAGCTGAGTCAGGGGGAAAGTGGAGAACAGGTAAGTGGAGAACATGGAGACCTGGGAGATGGGTTGGAAATAGGAGGGAGCGTGGGCTATAATGGTAGAGAGAAAGAAGGGTCAGGGCAAAACTGGGAGGCAAGATCAAATCAGTATCTTAGATGCCTATATACAAATGCGAGAAGTATGGGTAATAAGCAGGAAGAACTGGAAGTGCTAATAAATAAATACAACTATGACATTGTTGGCATCACCGAAACTTGGTGGGATAATACACGATTGGAATGTTGGTATGGATGGGTACAGCTTGCTCAGGAAGGATAGACAGGGGAAAAAGGGAGGACGTGTTGCCTTATATATTAATAATGTACACACTCGGACTGAGGTGGAGATGGACATAGGAGACAGAAGTGTTGAGAGTCTCTGGGTTAGGCTAAAAGGGGTAAAAACCAAGGGTGATGCCATGCTAGGAGTCTACTACAGGCCACCTAACCAGGTGGAAGAGGTGGATGAGGCTTTTTTTAAACAACTAACAAAATCATCCAAAGCCCAAGATTTGGTGGTGATGGGGGACTTCAACTATCCAGATATATGTTGGGAAAATAACACAGCGGGGCACAGACTATCCAATAAGTTCTTGGACTGCATTGAAGACAACTTTTTATTTCAGAAGGTTGAAAAAGCTACTAGGGGGGAAGCTGTTCTAGATTTGATTTTAACAAATAGGGAGGAACTCGTTGAGAATTTGAAAGTGGAAGGCAGCTTGGGTGAAAGTGGTCATGAAATCATAGAGTTCACAATTCTAAGGAAGGGTAGAAGGGAGTGCAGCAAAATAGAGACAATGGATTTCAGGAAGGCGGATTTTGGTAAGCTCAGAGAGCTGATAGGTAAGGTCCCATGGGAATCAAGACAACTGAGGAGAGTTGGCAGTATTTCAAAGGGACACTATTAAGGGCCCAAAAGCAAGCTATTCCGCTGGGTAGGAAAGATAGAAAATGTGGCAAAAGACCAGCTTGGCTTAACCACGAGATCTTGCATGGATCTAAAAAAATCAAAAGGAGTCATATAAAAAATGGAAACTAGGACAAATTACAAAGGATGAATATAGGCAAACAACACAGGAATGCAGGGGCAAGATTAGAAAGACAAAGGCACAAAATGAGCTCAAACTAGCTACAGGAATAAAGGGAAACAAGACGACTTTTTATCAATACATTAAAAGCAAGAGGAAGACCAAGGACAGGGTAGGCCCACTGCTCAGTGAGGAGGGAGAAACAATAACAGGAAACTTGGAAATGGCAGAGATGCTTAATGACTTCTTTGTTTCGGTCTTCACCGAGAAGTCCGAAGGAATGCCTAACATAGTGAATGCTAATGGGAAGGGGGTAGGTTTAGAAGATAAAATAAAAAAAGAACAAGTTAAAAATCACTTAGAAAAGTTAGATGCCTGCAAGTCACCAGGGCCTGATGAAATGCATCCTAGAATACTCAAGGAGCTAATAGAGGAGGTATCTGAGCCTCTAGCTATTATCTTTGGAAAATCATGTGAGACAGGAGAGATTCCAGAAGACTGGAAAAGGGCAAATATAGTGCCCATCTATAAAAAGGGAAATAAAAACGACCCAGGAAACTACAGACCAGTTAGTTTAACTTCTGTGCCAGGGAAGATAATGGAGCAAGTAATTAAGGAAATCATCTGCAAACACTTGGAAGGTGGTAAGGTGATAGGGAATAGCCAGCATGGATTTGTAAAGAACAAATCACGTCAAACCAATCTGATAGCTTTCTTTGATAGGATAATGAGTCTTGTGGATAAGGGAGAAGCGGTGGATGTGGATACCTATACTTTAGTACGGTATCTGATATGGTCTAGCATGATATTCTTTTCAATAAACTAGGAAAATGCAACTTAGATGGGGCTACTATAAGGTAGGTGCATAACTGGCTGGATAACCGTACTCAGAGTAGTTATTAATGGTTCCCAATCCTGCTGGAAAGGTATAACAAGTGGGGTTCCGCAGGGATCTGTTTTGGGATCTGTCATTGTCTTCATCAATGACTTAGATATTGGCATAGAAAGTACGCTTATTAAGTTTGCAGATGATACCAAACTGGGAGGGATTGCAACTGCTTTGGAGGATAGGGTCATAATTCAAAATGATCTGGACAAACTGGAGAAATGGTCTGAGGTAAACAGGATGAAGTTTAATAAAGACAAATGCAAAGTGCTCCACTTAGGAAGGAACAATCAGTTTCACACATACAGAATGGGAAGAGACTGTCTAGGAAGGAGTACGGCAGAAAGGGATCTAGGGGTTATAGTGGACCACAAGCTAAATATGAGTCAACAGTGTGATGCTGTTGCAAAAAAAGCAAACATGATTCTGGGATGCATTAACAGGTGTGTTGTGAGCAAGACACGAGAAGTCATTCTTCCGCTCTACTCTGCGCTGGTTAGGCCTCAACTGGAGTATTGTGTCCAGTTCTGGGCACCGCATTTCAAGAAAGATGTGGAGAAATTGGAGAGGGTCCAGAGAAGAGCAACAAGAATGATTAAAGGTCTTGAGAACATGACCTATGAAGGAAGGCTGAAAGAATTGGGTTTGTTTAGTTTGGAAAAGAGAAGACTGAGAGGGGACATGATAGCAGTTTTCAGGTATCTAAAAGGGTGTCATAAGGAGGAGGGAGAAAACTTGTTCACCTTAGCCTCTAAGGATAGAACAAGAAGCAATGGGCTTAAACTGCAGCAAGGGAGGTTTAGGTTGGACATTAGGAAAAAGTTCCTAACTGTCAGGGTGGTTAAACACTGGAATAAATTGCCTAGGGAGGTTGTGGAATCTCCATCTCTGGAGATATTTAAGAGTAGGTTAGATAAATGTCTATC